>WWET01005868.1:44510-57315 GCA_011038615.1 Limnodynastes dumerilii
AAATAAATAAATAATAATAATAATAATAATAATAATAATAATAATAATAATAATAATAAAGCACTAAAATGGCATCCAGAAATTTAACCCCTAAAATTACAAACATTATTAATAATTATATTATTTTACAATATGCTCAAGCAGCGATTCTATGAACTTTTTAAAATTGCATTTGAAGTATGAAATGCTAACATATGATTCAAAATAGGCTGACCCTTTACCATACACTGATTATGTGCAGAAGAGCTCACAACAACAGTTGCATTCGGATTAGAACTGGCCACAATTGGTCATGCATAGTTTTTGAGCATGCACAGTAAACATCATTTGAGATACACTACACCATGGGGCATATGTTCACCTATGGAATATTCCTCCCAGACTCCTATTTTTATAGATAGAGAGTTTAGGTTGCCATTTCCAAGGCAGCTACATGCAGAGTCTCTTGTATAACAGCCAAAATCAGCAGACATCAGTCCAGACATGATACAAATAATAAAATGTGGTTTATTATTACACAAATTGACAGCACCTACAGCACACAAAACCCATAAAAATAAATCCTAGGCTTGTCTGGCCACTTGCTAATACAAAAGAAAATTACTTTTTATTGTGAGTGGACCTTATTTCCAGCTCACAAACACACAATTCACCTTTAGTGTGCTCACAGCCTCCCTGTCTGTGTCTGGTCTGTGTGGTCTCTCCAGAGGCCACTTAGCTCACTGGCTTTAGATGGGAGACACTTGCCGAAAACCTTGGCATGTGTGCATGCAATTGTGTCTGTTCCAGAGACAAACGCAGATGGAAATAAGCACAGTTTACATGAAATAATTTTTTCACCAGATACAGCTTATCATACCTCCAAAGTGTCCCGCTTTCCTGCCCGCCTCACAACTTGTCCAGAGAGATTAGATTCTCAGGACAAAGTTGTTGTTTTTTTTTTTTGTTTGTTTTTTAAAGCCCATGTCATGGTATATGCAGCAGGGCTTTAAACAGAACAGCAAGGCAGGTAATGTAGGGCTTGTATGGGAGCCCTGTACGACCAAACCTGTTACTTTGAATAGCAGTGACCGAAACCTATGCGAACACTGCCATTCTAACAACAGATTTGGTTCTACAGGGCTCCTGTAGGAGCCCTGTATTAGCTGTACCGCACCACATGACCGTAGGCCGCACCACGTGACTGCAGAGAGAGAGGCAGCAGCAGAGAGACGGAGCGCTGCGGAGAAAGGGAGAAGACGTCTAAGGTAAGTAACAGAAGATATGGAGGCTAGTCATTAAAAGGGGCAGACAATAGAGGCTGGTCATTACAAGGGGCAGACAATGGAGCCTGGACATTTCAAGGGGCAGACAAAGGAAAGGAGGCTGGTCATTACAAGGGGCAGACAAAGGTGGCTAGTCATTACAAGGGGCAGACAAAGGAATGGAGGCTGGTCATTACAAGGGGCAGACAAAGGAGGCTGGTCATTACAAGGGGCAGACAAATTAAGACTGGTCATTACAAGGGGCAGACAAAGGAGGCTGGTCATTACAAGGCTGAACTAAAAAAAGTACCACAGCGCTATTAGAATGAAATACTACTGATAATAATCACCAGTTTGAAAATAAAGATCGAGCAGCAGTTATGTATATAAACAATTATTATTTATTTAATTAACAAATCTAAAATGATAGACTACAAATAAAACAATATTAATGTATGACCAGCTTACTATATATATATTACTAACGCGCTGTAACAGGAACAGCTAAATAAAGTTCTTTGGCACAATCACTGGATGTGAGCAGAGAAAGATACAGCATACATGTGTTGTAATCCAGGTGATTGATTGATTACCCCTGTATATAGAAGCGCTGTTGTAATGCCTCAATAAAAAATGATTGCAATACTTCAATATCAAGGTGTAGTTTAGGGGAGTCAGGTCCCAATGTCTGGGGACAGTCACACAATCGTAATCAAGTATATAACTGACTTTGTATTAATCCTGATTACGTGAATGAAGCAAGTGCCAATAATCAGATGCACGTAGCACAGTGCCGTGCCACGATACTCACAGCTTCTCAATTGTGTTGTTAAAATGCGGTCCAGGGACGGAGATACTCCTTCCAGGGAGCAGGGTTGGAAAAAGAACTCACCGGAAGCCACCCGTGGGTCTCACGCCCGGAAACCAAAGACCGCTGGCGCCCGTATGTGAATCAGCTGTTAGGGTCACACGTCATTGGTAGGCGTATTCACTGACGCGTTTCATCCTATCCAAAGGACTTTTTCAAAGCGGTATGAAAGATTCATGTGGTCAAGTTCCTCTTATCCAGATCACACAGGTGGAGACTAATTAATCGTCAACATCAATCACAGAGAATTCAATGTATTCTGTTCCATCATTTCTTACATTCGAATATTAATTTAATAGTGTGTTTCCAGAAAATGGACAAGACTGAGTCAATTTTATAAAAGTAATAAATAACAATAATAATAAAAAATGAATTACCCATTTACTGCTGCTCGATCATAACTATTAAGATGCAATTACTATGGGAATAGCTTCATTACACCTGGCATTGGTATAGTGTTACTATAGACATATTTATTTAGAAATGACTCAATGACGTAGTATCTCTTATAAAACACTAAGGTTTGTATCGATCAAATCCTAAAAGGAACATTCAAATAGACGGACATGATGTACAAAAAAACTTATATTTAGCTACAATACAATGGGGTAGATCCTGAACTACGTGTGTGCGTACGTATTTTAGCGGTGCGTATTTTCGTACACGTAAGGTCAATACACTCCCCACGGCACACCCCTTGCACGGACGTATTTTCTCAAATTACGCGACCCAAACCCTACCTTAACTTTTCCTAACGTAACAGAATACGTCCGCTAACGGGCGTACAGACTACGCGAACGTACGCAGCTTAGCACGCCCATACTGTACACTTTAAATACCACCCCCCGCCTACTTCACGTAAAACGCACGTATTGTTCACTAACGTAAATTTGGCACGCCCACACGTAAGTATTTACGTTAGCAATACGTGAATTAGCCATACGTTTGAAAATACGCTACGTGAATGTGCGTATTTTCTGTGGTGCGCATGCGCAGTGCGTACAAATCTGCTAATTTACGTGTCCGCCACACGTAAATTCGCGGAAATGCGTAGTTCAGGATCTGCCCCAATGACTTCAATGTATATCTCACATAATCCGTAACATATTGTGCCAGTTTTTATACTGTAGAAATAAAGCTTTCAGATACACTGGTTCAATTAAACATTACCTTTCTCTCAATTCTTAGTCACTCTATTAGATTCAGGTTTATGGTGGTTGTAAATACATATATAGCCAACCTCACTTATTGACAAACAAATATTTGATTATAAATAAAAATCAATACAAAAGAATGTAGAATAAAAATTATATAATCATGATGGAATACATGATCCGATTTTAGGTAATCATCTTAGTGCTAAGAATTGATGGTAATATCATAATTAATACATTTTGAAATTAAATCAAATAATGAATAATGCTTATAGCAATATGTGATATTATTACTGAAAAATAGTGATTATAAACAATCATGATAATATATCTATTCTAAAAAATGAGAAATTGTTTACATTAAATTAATTTAGCAGTAAGCTCATCATTTTATTGTTGTATATTACAAAAAACAAAATACATTAATAACATCATAATTTAGAGGTATTTGGAAATCTATATGGGCATATATACCCAGACTCACATAATGTTAGTGGCTATAATGACCTAACTGTAATATCCAGGAGTAACTATTGTAAAATATCCTCTGTTTGGAAAAATTCTCTTCAGAGATTTCTATCTCGCGGAGGGTACCATTACCAGAGTTAAATGCAGTCAAAGTCAAATACATTATTTAGGGTAGCTCGCAACATAATCTCTGAATATCCAGTAAAAAAGAAAGGGTGAACAGCGCTAATTCAGATGGTCAATCAAATGAAAAAAATATACATGCAAATATGAATAAAAGATCGCTGGCTAAAAAAGGGGGTGATATCCCTTTAAAAGTATACAGAACATAAAACACAGTATAGATATACTGTGTTTTAACAAGCTCCCAAAACCTTTTCTTGATACAATCACATAACTGCAAGCACTTACAACCAGTAATCAAGATTATAAGATCTATAAATATGTAGCTATAAATCCAGTTAGAAGTATGACCTGCTATGAACTACTTTTCAATGGGTTGTTGCTCAAGGGGCACATAATATATACACGTTCTTCCCCCGGCAGAGTGGCATTATTCTAGAACACTTATCACAAGTATTATTTAGGTTAGGTTTCTTCTTCAGTACTGAGCAGAACTCACATTTAACAGTGTGAACAATACATCAAAAATTCAACAAATTAATATTGGTTGTCTCCTCGCTGCACGGCCTAGGCTGGCATCATATATCAATAGTTCATTTACAATTGATGTTATAAATGGAAATTAGATGTTTTTCTTAAGGTTTTTTCCCCCCTTTTTAAATAAAAGTCAATCTTTGACACAGTAATGAAGCAAAAATATGATGGATTTCTTCTGCAAAAAATAACGATGTTGATACAATGTTGCAGGGTATTTTAGCAATCATAGCTGGTAAAAATATTTTTGCATAAAAGTCACTTTAAATACAATGTTGCAGATTGATAAGCAATTGTAACTTGTGAACACATATACTGTGAGCTTGGTTTGTAGTCCACATAAATATTGCTGTAACGTGCTAGTGCACTAAATGAAATGGCAAATCATTGTAATATTCAAAAATGAAAAAAAGAAGAAAAAAGGAACTTGCATTAACGTAGATTCGTATTTCACAATGAGTCCAGTGGTTACTCACTATCTCAGTCATGAGGTGATATTACAGGCACCAGGCAGCAGCGTCACTGGAACAAGAAAAAAAGCGGGCGTCCCCGCATGTCCGATGGCAACAGACAGCTGGAAATTAGTGCTGCGGATGAGGGAGCAACAGCGAGTCTTAGGTAGGCATATACAGCAACACTGGCAGTCAGGAAAAATGAAAGACACGAATACTGCAACGCGTTTCGTCCCTACTAGCGGGACTTTATCAAGCAGAATATATCCAGTGTCCCTAAATTCCACTGTATCGTTTAGCCCATCTGGGACAAGGGTCTGCAACTTAAATGTCCAAAAAGACTCACGTTGGCATAACTTGTTATACCTATTGCCCCCCTGTCTGTTGTAGAGATGTGTTCAATGTCACAAACGTGATTGTAGTGGGATCATTGTGATGAAACCTGGAACAGTGTCTATATAGGGTGTGTGTATTTACACCTTTACTAATATTTCTTCGGTGTTCCCGAAATTGCTCTTTTAGTTTCCTCGTTGTTCTCCCTACGTACTACAGGTCACATTGGCACTGCAGCACGTAGATAACAAACGAGGTATTGCAATTAATGTATACCTGGATAGGGAAAGCAAGGTTTCCCACATGGATGCTAATGGTAAGCGCCCCATCTAAAATGTGGGAGCAGGTGAGACACACTTTTTTGTTACATCTAAAGCACCCTCTAGAGCTGGAGGGATCTTTTGTAGGTTTCTCACAGTTAACCCTTATCCTACTTGGGTCCAGCATATTCTTCAAGCTTCTATTTTTCTTATAAATAATACAGGGTTTATCCCCCATCAATGGTGCCAAAACTGAGTCCTGTTTCAACCAATTATTTTTTATTGCCATACTTAAACTTTTTGATTTATTGTTACACTTGGAGATAAAATAAATGTCATCCTAGTTATGTCCTTTATCCGACTCTATCCCCTTTTGGCTTCTCGGGATTAAAAGGTTTTTACATACCAGGTTCCTAGCTCTGCTTAATGAGTCATTGAGGAGACTGTTAGGGTAACCCCTGGACTTAAAATCATCAACTAAGACATCTGCCTGTCTCGCAAATTCTTGATCTTCTCCACAGTTTCTTCGAATTCTGGTGAGTTGGCCATACGGGATGTGGTTAACCCACGGGCGATAGTGACCACTCCGATAATGCAAAAAATTGCATGCATCGGTGGGTTTAGAGTAGTTTTTTGGAACAACTCTATCTCCACTGGTGGAGAGCGTGATGTCAAGGAAATTGGTAGTGCAAGTGTCAAAATTAAAAGTGAATTTCAAATTAAAAGTGTTGGAATTCAAATAAGAAACAAATTGTGTGGCTTCATTCAAATCTCCCTTCCAAACAATAAAAATATCATCAATATACCGCCCATAGTGCACTAGGTTCGGCCCATAAGGGCCCTGCCAGATCATAAGATCTTCAAACACACTTATGTACAAGGATCTGTAAATAATATTGATCACCATACAAAAAATAATTATGTGTTAGTATAAAGAAAATTGCTTCCAAAATCAATTTCCTATGATTATCTTCCAGCTCCGAATCCTGTGATAAAAAGTGATTAACTCCCTCCACCCCTTTATTGTGTGGGATGTGAGTGTACAGTGCTTGGACATCTAACGTGAGAAAAGCGTAAGAGAGATCCCAATTAATATCCTTAATAATGTTGAGAAAGTGTGTAGTGTCTTTAATATGTGATTTTAAACTGATTACGTGTTTCTGCAAAAAATAATCCACATATGCTGATAGATTGGAAGTAAGTGACCACGTCAGTTATATAGTTGACTATTGTGTGACTGTCCCCAGACATTGGGACCTGACTCCCCTAAACTACACCTTAATATTGAAGTATTGCAATCATTTTTTATTGAGGCATTACAACAGCGGCTTCTATCTACGGGGGGTAATCAGTCAATCACCTAGATTACAACACGTGTATGCTACATTGTATCTTTCTCTGCTCACATCCAGTGACTGTGCCGAAGAACTTTACTCAGCAGCTCCTATTATAGCGCCTTAGTAATATATATATAGTCAGTTGGTCATACATTAATACTGTTTTATTTGTGGTCTATCATTTTAGATTTGTTAATTAAATAAATAATTGTTTATATACATAACTGCTGCTCGATCATTATTTTCAAACTGGTGATTATTATCAGTAGTATTTCATTCTAATAGCGCTGTGGTACTTTTTTTAGTTCAGTTTTTTATTATTCATGGGAGAGTAGGTAAGACTCACTCCACCAACAGCTGCTTGCATATACACCTGACATCCTTGGTGTACTTAGCTACACCATCTTTTCCATGGTCATTACAAGGGGCAGACAAAGGAGGCTGGACATTACAAGGGGCACACAAAGGAGGCTGAATGTTAAAAGGGACACACAAAGGAGGTTGGATATTAAAAGGGGCGCACAGTGGAGGATGGACATTACAGGGGGCAGACAATGGAGCCTGGACATTAAAAGGGGCACACAAAGGAGGCTGGATATTAAAAGGGGCACACAAAGAAGGCTGGATATTAAAAGGGGCACACAGTGGAGGCTGAACATTACAAGGGGCAGACATGGAGGCTGGACATTACAAAGGGCGGACATGGAGGCTGGATATTATAAGGGGAAGTCACAGACGCTGAAAAAAATAATAATAAGGGGCAGATATGGAGGTAGGATAAATAAAGAGGCGGATATGTAGGCTGGACATATGAATCCTGGACAAATAATAAGGGGTTGACATATGGATGGCAGGCCTAATAATAAGGGGCAAACCTATGGATGGTTGTTAAATAAAAGGGGCAGGCACTAGACTTGGATCACATTCGGATATTGGATTTATTTTACACCCAAATCACCCGTGTAATACCTATAGATACTAGGAATGGGTGGGACTTGATGATGTCACATGGTGATTGACAGGGACGGGGCTTAATGACACTATTTGCATAAATCGTGTCATAAAGTTATGCCCCTCGCAGCTTTCAATAGTCGGCAATCCTGATATTTACCATATTGATGCTAATAATACGGTGTAGCAACACAAACAGATGCAAATTACATTATTTTATCACAGCACATTCAAAAGTATTTTTTTTTACTAAACTAAAACCAAATCATGGGGTTTAGAACCTAAAAGAAAACTAAAACCCGGGGGTTGGTGCTCATCTCTACTTCAAATGCGATGGAAAAGATATGGAATCACTGCTGGAGCAATTTTTTTGGGATAAATCATAATGCTATATTTATAGTGCATTTGCTTTGCTGCTGAAGCGCTTACACATTTCATAATCTCCATTTATTAGTATACATTACAGAGTACTACCCTGCTCTTGGCAAATATATGGTTAGGTAGCTGCATTGAGCTTAGTTGCTATGTGCCTATAAACAGGCCTGGTGCTACCACTAAGCAGGTTTGGGCATCCAACTATGACTGTAACCCTGGCAGCCACTGCAGAACACTTAAGTCGTGAATCAGCTAAGTGCGCTTGCTTTACCTGCTAAGGTAAGTCCAGAGACCTAGCATCAGCCCTGCCAATATGCTACATGCCTTACTTATATAGCCACCCAGAGCTACCGTTGCTTCCAGAGCCTCATAGATTATTGTTTCCTGAGCAAGGTGGTGATTATTAGAATAACCCACAGGATACATTTCTCTGTAATACAACGGAGGGAGATTTTTGCAAAGCTTGTGCCAGTACTTTCTAGTAATTAGCCAGTGTCCTTAAAGAGATTTGTTTTCTTTGGAACATCCGGGATTTACAAAAACGATATCAAGATCAACTGTGGCTGGAGAAGCTAGAAGCTTGTATTCATAGCAAATTCTGTGAAATTGAAATGTCTGGAATAAAATGAAAACTGTGATGTCAGCTTGATTATTTTGGTACTATGACAATAATACATACAACAATCAAGGTTTCAGCTAACTGATCACGTTATTGTGTGATATTATAGTTTGTGTAATAGACTCTGAACAGTGGTGAAACTACTATGGGGGCAGAGGGTGTTATGGGGCTTGGCGGAGAAGGGGGCCCATGGCAGCCGCCCACCCTATACCCTCAAACTCTAAGTAAGCAATCACAGACTGGCGCTGAGCACTGTTTATAAATACATTTCCAACAGCTGAAAGCTGAGCACTCTTTACCACAGTAGTTCATGAGGTTGAAAAGAGACACCAGTCCATCACAATGGAATACAAATGTATAAAAATGAATATCAACAAACAAGAAGTAAATATTTAAATATATAATAGCAGAATGATAACGGCTTACTTATTAAAGTCTTTCAATCCTTAAAGATCTGGTAGCAGTAGGCTACATTAGAATTACCTAGAAAAAAAAAGAAATAAATTGCCCAGCATAATGCTATTAACTATTAGCTAATCTGCTGTACTATCTGTAAAATAAAATACAGAAATATCAGTTACACATTTTTGCTAATTTCTGATAAGTCAATCTGACACTTTCTAGGATTTTCTAAAGTGAGAGGACCGTATTCACAGATCCGTTTTCACTTGGAGTTGCGTGCGTATTTTTAGGTACGTTTTAACTGCACAAGCGTAGTAACTTTATTTATGTTTATTTAAGTTACGTTGAATATATGCACTTAAGTGCTTTAGGCACGGACATGTGAATCGCACTTGGAGACATATAGGTATTTATGGGCGCCGTAAAAATACGTACTTGAAATTTTACATGAAAGTGGGTGGAGGGAGACATTGAGGGCGTACTGAATCGCACGCACGGAAGACATATACACATGTAAGTACACACTTAAAGATCACACTTAAAGAAGTCTATGGAGGTGACTTTATTTATTTCTTTATTTTTTTGGATTATCCTTCTATGATATGATGTGCAGCTCTTGTTGTTCTTTGGGAATTTTTATTTAGGTATATTTATTACTTAGGAAATGTTATTAAGATGTTGTTTTAACATGCACAATTGTATTTAAATGTAGGAAGTTCTTAGAATGTCTGGGAGGGAGGTGGACTGAATAGGTTACCACCCTCTCTATAGGGGAGGACCCTTATATTAAAAAATACTGATAATGGTCTGGATCCAGACCTTGTTAAGTGCATGAACTTAGTTACTCAATGGCTAAACCATGTTAATTTCCAGGGGAGCCAAGTTAATTGTATTCTTTGCATGCAGGGATATATCTTTAAATTGCTTACTGCACACAGATACTCACCAGTATTACTATCATACCATTATTTAGACTTGAGATAGGAAACATCACCTCTAAACTCTAATACTGTTTGCAACAGATGAAATATGACTCCCCTGCAATCAACATGGTTTAGCCCTTGAGTAACTAAGTTCATGTACTTAACAAGGTCTGGATCCAGCCCAATGTGTTTATGGGTTGAGAAAGACTCTGTGTGCATTGAAATGCGTTGACTAGGACCGTTACTTGTGGATATCTCTACATATGACTTAAAAAGTGTCTATCATTCTATGTAACCTATATGGAGAATGAATGAGGACTGGCCTGTTGTAAAGAAGAACACATTATAAACGATGAGATTTTGACACAATCCCATTTTTTGACACTATCCTATAGGTGTGTCCAATACACTTGTGAGTACCGTTTTTATGATATTGTGGTATCTTTTTCAATAAACAGTATTGCACTATTAGGTGCTGTGTCTCCTCTTGTCTTCCCCATCTGCTAAACAGATCTTACGGAACTCTCCCTGAAACTGAGGCAGAGTTTTTCCTGAAGCGAAGCTGCAGGTAGTCTATGCAGAACCACGAGGAAGGTGACAGAAGGCGCAACATGGAGAGATCCCAGCATAAGAACATCTATGGAGGAGAACTTTGAAGCTTACTTTCTCTATTTGGGTTATCAACATAACTGTGAGTGATTCGTATCAGGACTTGTTTTCAGGTTCGATCGGCAGGATATACTTTTTGGTAAGAACATCTGTAAGATATGTCGATGACTGGAGTATATCAGAGACAGAGATCTTAATAAAAGATTTAATCATAAGGGGACCAGGGGACCAAAATCAGATTCTGAGGATATTATTGGTGTGGCTATATACTGATTTGAGATTGAATTTATCCTGTTACGTAGCGTGGTGCCATATACCTCGATGTGGTGATATGTTTTTGCCTTTGTAGTACAGTTATTTTTATTATAGGAACAGCTGAGCGTTTATTCTCTCTACATCACTGTGTTAAAGATCAGTGGTCTATGGAGGTGTAAGTCTACGATTGCAGGGCCGGGAGAGGGGAGTGTCGTGGGTTTGGTGGGTGTTGCTTGCTACGTGCGTGCGTATAATTGCATACTTTAAAAAAAAACGGATCTTTGAATGCGGCCCAGAGGCCTTATATTAAGTCATGGATCATGTATTTTTAAATTGAGAGCTAACACGGCTAGATGCATCCCTTAAAGCCTCCAAAATAGCTCTGTAGACCAACACTCCCTGTAACCTACTGGTTCTAAACATTCTTCCAGAGTTACACAAAATGGTGGTTGCTCAAATCAATTTATAGGTTAATATAAAAAGGTGCATAAAAGGCCAGGGTAATGTACACAGAAAAAATGGAAAGAAAATTCCCAGCACCACTGCCATTAACCAGTAACTAACTTACACCATGATATCTGTAACATAACCTGCAGAAATATTAGTTATACACATTTATAAATATATAACATGCCATCTGCCACTTTTAAGGCTTTTCTGCTGATGTGGTCCTAACTGTAAACAGTGAAAGTCCCTGTATTTGATCATAGATGATGTGGTTTTAAATTGATAGCTAACTCACCTAGAAGTACCCCTTAAAGCTTCCAGAATTTATTTAAGAAACCACTATTTTTTGTACAATAGGGTTACCACCTTTTTATTACTAAAATATTGGAGAGTAACCATAAGGCTCCACTGTATACCTAGTTGTGAAAGGTTAGTCTACAGTCGCATTCTCCATCACATCTCTATCATATGTTTTAAGGGCAATCCTAATAGAAACATAACATAGAAAGTGACAGCAGATAAGAGCGGTGGTAGTCATATTCCTGGTGGTGAAAATTCCGGCAGTAAAAATCCCTCCACCAGTTTCCCTACGCTGAAATTAAAATCCCCACACTGAAAATCCCGACACGTAAAAAAATCCCGGCGCAAAAATTACCGACAATTTAAAATACCTACAATAATAAAATCCCTACACTGAAAATCCTGACACGTAAAAAAATCCCTCTAAGCAAGACCCGACAATGACTAACTACGGACAGCGAGAATCCCGACTGACTTCACAGAACAACAACGGGGCAGGGCATGCTGATGCTTGTAGTGCTACAGGCATCACCATGCCCAAGAATGCCAGGGCAGCATGCCCTGTCATCCTGTGCCCATAGCGGCGTCTCAATGTCCCCATTACTCCTCTAAATAATATAGGGCCGGCCCTTTAAAAAAAAACAAAAAAACATTTAATGTCCCAAATATGAAAGCGATACACCCTATGTTACACAGCACACATTCATCAATAGCCCGACAATTCCCAAACTGTCACAAAATACATCCGATAATACACAGCACACATTCATCAATAGCCCGACAATTCCCTGTCACAAAATACACCCTATATTACATAGCACACATTCATCAATAACCCCAACAATTGCCAAACTGTCACAAAATTCACCCAATATTACATATCACACATTCATCAATAGCCCGACAATTCCCAAACTGTCACAAAATATACCCGATATTACACAGCACACATTCCTCAGTAACCCCAACAATTCCCAGATTGTCACAAAATGCACCCTATGTTAGCACACATTCATCAATAGCCCTAACAATTCCCAAACTGATGCTTGCACTACATTGTTGTTCTGTGAAGTCAGTCGGGATTCTAGCTGTCAGTAGTTAGTCATTGTCGGGTCTTGCTTAGCAGAATTTTTATTACGTCTCGGGTTTTC
>WWET01005868.1:61705-73717 GCA_011038615.1 Limnodynastes dumerilii
TGGATAGGTACAGCAGGCTTTGCATATGCAAAGCCTACTGGATCTTCTGCCTCCAAACTCTGATACCGGAGGGTCTGAATGAGAGTATTGAGTTTAACGATACAGGATATTGAAACATATCTTTAGAGAATAATTGTCATTATAATTTACAGGATGAGGAGGTCAAGAGGTGAAATCTAGAGACTAAGTCTCCTAATAGAAACCTATATAACCCCCCCCCCTTTGAAGATAGGTAAACGTATACTCATTAAGTGAGGGTGTGATATTAATAATATAAATCGGGTATTTATTGTATAATTTATAGGTAATACTATAATTCCCTTGAAATTAACTGACTACACTAATAGCTTAGGGGGTGAGAAACCTGCCTGGGGTTAGGAACGGTTGGAAGTTCAAATCTTTTATTATTATTATTATTGTTATTGTTTATTCCCATATGAAACAATTTTTTGAAATAGTAATTTTTCAACCAATGTAATTGTTCACCTAACTGATTTTCTAATTAGTACTCATTATTTGATTTCTATGAGATAAATGTCTTGCTGACCAAAATTGTTGCCTCTGCCTAAATAGATATGGGGATTACTCTGGGGAAATAACTACTAAATTACCTATATGTGTGTGAACATCAACAGTATATTAATGAAAAATCAATAAAACACACCGACTATATAAATGGCTCAAGGGGAGGGAAACCACCTGGGATAGGTGAGGTTGGAAGTTCAAATCCTGTAGAGGGGAGGGAAGCTATAGTATTAGGATTTTTTTCTAATACATGTCTTTTATCAATTATCATAAATTATCATATATTTCAATTTATGATATTATTATAATTTTGACTTTCATGTGGAATTTGTATAGAAGAAGGAAATACATATTATATTAAATATGGGTATATCCCTTAGAATCATGTACAAACATAGAAGATTGATACATATTGATATTTAAATATTCTTCATATATAAATTTATACATAGAAGAAATTTGTATTTTGACACTGGCAGGAAGTAAAAAGTATTTTAGTATAGATGCTTGTATATTGAAAGCAGGAGAGAAGAGAAGGAGGGAAGACTGCAAATATAAGTTCAACGTATGGCAGGTGTTTGGGATTGGATGTTTGTAGACACATAGAAAAAATGAGGGTCAGTTTGAGGAAAGGGTGCACAAGCACACACTACTTGTACACAAAGGAGTGTTTCCATCATAAATCTTATACAATATGATCAGATAGTCATCATATCACATGCAGCTGTATGAAAATGAAATGAAGTGATACAATTTAACTTTTAGGATGGTTATTGGTTGGAGCATAAGGAGCATAACCATTAACCATCCTTTATTGCTTTGAAAAAGTCCAATGCAGTGGACGAAACGCGTAAGCAGACCTTGAGCAGGAGAGTTGGAGACCGACACTACTTATACCTATACCCTCACTTGCCTTTACAAGGACGTTAGAAGCGGGTAACCCAGGGTTGGCCACCCAAGGAGCTACCATTACTTCTGATATGGACCATATCAGCTGGAGTCCTTGTTCACTGTGGGAAGTGTGTGGATCCGGAAGCAGCTGACTCCTATCTACAGGCGCGAGCAGCTATGCGGACACCGGACAAAATCTGAAGCAGCAGCTTTACAGTGTCATATTCATCTTCCGTGGAGCCATCTATTACGAGCACCAGCTAAACCTGTATTCTACAGGCATTGCACTATAACATGGCAATATAGTACAGTTACCTACTTGGAAGCGGGTCCTGAAGAACTTTGAGTCACTTTGCATCTAAAACAGGAGCCCTAGCGGACACCAGGAGGACAGTAATATTGTACCTGTATGTGGAGGATTGAAAATACCTCAATACCTATATTGATCTACATGCTATAATAGAAACTATCATCTTTCTACTAATGAAGAAATAGGATTTGTCTAGCCAGAAAATTATGGCATTAGTAGTGTCCCAACCATCTCCTCCTGCTTATACTACCAAGATTTTTACTATAATATCCACCATTTGTGTATATGAACTTAATATATGTTTTAATATATGTTTTTTAAGTATTTGAAATAAATAGCCTTTATTTTATGCCATTGTCAATCTTTCATTACTACCACCATTTATAATTATGTATGGTTGTAGATAAAAATCTTTTTATATGGGGGGCGTGGCCTGGACGCCATAGCGAGCGGACGTGCTGAACTGGAGCTCCTCAACCCCTCCAGTATTACCGTGCCTTTTGGGGTCCCGAGACAGCTCGTGAGCCCTGCATTCCAGCATACTCCCCCCTGAGTCATCACGACACTGGCTGTTTCCGACGCCAGTCACCTGAGCAGAGGTCCGGCACCATCGCAAGCTGGCAGCCTGGTCTCAGGCCTGCTGCCGGCGTCTGTCCCCCGTTGCCGCTGCTGGAACGCGGGCCTTGAGGGACACCACTATCTGACCATCACACGGAGGTTGCTGCGGAGTGTAGCTGAGTTGGCGGGGGCAGCGTGAGAGCAGCACCCGGAGGCTGGTGTGCTTGGCCGCCCCGACACTGCCGCTGCACAGCGTGTCAGAGACTTGCCGTTCAGGAGCACAGGGCAAGATGGGAGGTGTGCGGTGGGACAGAGAAAACACCGCCACCCTGTATAAAGGGCCAGCGGTGCGCGGGACACAGAAGAGGGAAGGGGAGGACAGAGCTTCACTATTACCCCTCAAAAGACTTCCCCTCAGTCTGTGGACAGGTACATTTCATTTGGACAACCTTGCTAAGGTGAATCTTCCTCACACTTACCCTGCACTGACGGTGCAGCACCTACAATAACCTCTGGCAGCTAGGCCCATCTGTGAGACTTAGCAGTATTATCCCTACCAGTCTCTGCCTCCATCTTTAGAGCAGAGATAGAGAATTTAGAGCCACAAGTGCGCCATCTCCTGGGCTCACAGCACAATTCAGCGCTGTTCTCCATTAGCCCCTGAGCAACTGACTTATCAACCTGCCAGTCATCTAGCAGGCCCCATCTGTGAGACTTAGCAGTATTATCTCTACCAGCCTCTGCCTCCATCTTTAGAGCAGAGATAGAGAATTTAGAGCCACAAGTGCGCCATCTCCTGGGCTCACAGCACAATTCAGCGCTGTTCTCCATTAGCCCCTGAGCAACTGACTTATCAACCTGCCAGTCATCTAGCAGTATAACCTCATACATTCTCTACCGTGCGCAGAGTGAATTCTACATGGCCCTGCACTCTGGTACACTAATGTGAATTTCAGTGAGTGCCGGCCTGGGCATGCCTGTGCCCGCCATCTCTGTCTCAAGCACCCTTTAAAACAAATTATATAATGTAACGCTGGGTTCAGCGTGCGGTCTGTGGATATTGGTCCTGTTATCGTGTCTGGTTTCTGCCTTCATTTGCCCCAAGCTTATATTCTCCTTTAAGAAATCCTCTCCTGCAAAGTGTTCTCAGCTATGGCTCCCAAAAGACCTAAAATGACGGCCCTAACCCCTCCTCTGAAGTTTCGCCCATCTCAAGGCGACAATGCCACTAAAAGCAAGGGGAACAAACCTTCTGGCGACTCATCATTGAAATCCGCCCCCCCTCTACCTCTGCCTCACCTTCCTCGCCTGGGCCTCAAGTTCAGGAACTCGACCTGGATGGCCCAGTGACGGTCCGTACAATCCATCAGCTATTTGCCTCCCTCCGTCAGGACTTCTTCGCTGAGTTAAAGAGTTCAATCGGGGAAATTCAGCGGGACCTGTCTGACTTGATTGCTCGCACGGAGCATCTTGAAACTAAACTAGAAGAAGTTGTCATCTCCCATAATTCTCTTATCACGGAGCAGGAAGGTTTGCAAGCAGAGGTATCTCAGCTCAAAGACAAGTTAGCAGACTTGGAGGACAGATCGAGGAGAAACAACCTTAAGATTAGAGGTATCCCTGACTCTGTCTCTAATGCCGATCTGGAGAACTTCGCGCTCTCTGTGTTTCGGAAACTTCTTCCTGGGACTGACGAGAGGGACTTGTTAATCGACCGGATCCACAGGCTGCCGCGCCCCAAGAACTCTACAGGCGACCTTCCCAGAGACACCTTGCTGAGACTCCACTTCTTCCACAGCAAAGAAAAGATTCTGCGGGCTGCTCGACACCCAGACAATGCTACAACCCTGGGGAATCTACAGCTTTTCCAGGACTTTTCCCTGACCACCATTAACAAGCGGCGCTCCTTTGCATCTGTGACCTCAACTCTTCGTGAGCACGGTATCGCCTATCGCTGGAGGTTCCCGGTAAAACGCCTCATCACCTGGGAGAGCTCCACCTACAGTGTCTCGTCAGTGGAAGCGGGGTTAAAGCTGCTAGATGAATGGAGCCTCTCTCCTCCTACGACGCCAGCCCCTAGGAAATCCGCGGTCACCCCTGGCTGGTCGCGGGTTGGATGACTAATGGACAGCTATGAAACAGTGTCGTAAGATATACTTCTTTTTCTTTGTGCTTCCCATGGCACATTGTGGCATACATCTTGGTTGACCCAGCATTGTGTATAGCTTGTTCCCTCCCTTCTGATGCCGTTTTGGGTGCAGTACTCTAATTTAGAGTTATACTTTCAGTAGCGGCCCTGTACTCTTATTCCTGCCAAGCGCTGTGCCTCATGTGCCATGGGACTACTCGTAGCTAGAGTTCTCTTTATTTGTTTTGCATGATATGTTCTATATGTTTTGATTAGTTCTGTCTTATCGCTCAGCCGGTATAACCGAGTGCGGTAGGGTGCTTGACACATTTCCTAATGTTTTGGATTCTGCCTCTCAGACGGGTCACGTATTGCCCGGGTGGGCTTCCTCTCACTCAGGCCAGCCCCCATACAGTTTGTCGCATTTATCCCCCTTCTCCTATACCCCTGCGACAATTTCTCTAGGCCGATGTTACTGGCCTATTTGATTTCCCCCTCCCCTCCCCTTCCTAGTTCTCCACAAAATGGGTCCATTACTCCACTATATATATTGTGGGTCATCAGTTGGGGCCTCCAGCCCCCAGGCCTTCTGCCATTGAGTGTACTGTTACTGCCCTATTCGGAAAATGGTTAGATTCCTGTCTCTGAATGTCAAGGGGTTAAATTCCCCTCACAAACGCCGTATAGCCCTGTCCACTATACGTAAACTCAACGTGGACCTAGCTGCTTTCCAGGAAACTCATTTCTCGGCCTCAAGTCCCCCTGTGTTCAGCGACGCCCGATACCCTACGATATATACAGCTAACGGCCCGGCCAAGCGTAATGGGGTTGCGATTCTTATCCATTCCAGACTTTCCTTTACCCTGCATACTAAATTGGAGGACAAGAATGGCCGATACCTAGTGCTTGTGGGTCGGTTGGAAGATAGGTTGGTGACGATCATATCTGTATATGCTCCTAATTCGAGACAGATCTCATTTTTGCGGAGCTTCTATGAGGAGGTCTCTAAAATTAGAAAGGGACATTTAATTATCCTTGGAGACTTTAATGTTGCCCCCGACCCCAAATTGGATCGCTCCACGTCCCCTGCCTCCACTCCTGGCTCCCCGGAGAGCACTATCCCCAGCGCTTTTGGGTGCTTGTCGTCAGAATTCGATATCTATGATGCGTGGCGGGTCCTACACCCTTATGCTAGAGATTATACGTTTTATTCCCCAGTGCATAACACCTACTCCCGTATCGACCTGGTCATGGTAGATAAGTGGACCTTGCAGCATTCCACCTCCGTAGAAATCCTTCCCATAACTTGGTCTGATCACGCGCCGGTGGTGTGGACATGGGACCTCCATATTTCCAAAATCCCCCCAAGGCCGTGGAGAATGCAAAACCACCTATTAAATTCGCCTGAACCACTTAAAGCATTGGAAGAGTCTATCAACCTCTTCCTTCAAACTAATTCCCCGGACAACACCTCTTTGTCCACCTATTGGTGTGCTTTAAAAGCGGTAGTTAGGGGCACAGCCATTCACCTAGGCGCCCAGTTAAGAAAAAGATATGTTAAGACCCTGGTAGACCTGGAAGTAGAGATCCAAGCGGTCGAAAGAGAGAATCAGCTCCGCCCTTCCGCTTCCCATAAGCTTAAATTGAAAGATCTTCGCGCTCGGTTACAATCTCATTTACTCCAACGTACCCAGGCGGCTTTAACCAAGCTAAATCAAAAATATTATGTAGCCGGTAATAAGGCGGGGCGGCTTCTGGCGCATAGGCTACGTAACAGACAGGCTGGTAACTGTATTAAATGTTTGATGGACCCTAATGGTAGTAAAGTCTTGAACCCCCCTTCCATTGCGAATCTATTTGCGGACTATTATGCCCGTCTATACAACCTACATAATGATCCCACCACAATTCAGCCCACTCAGGAAACCATTGCTAGCTTCCTGCAAGGCTTGACCCTCCCCTCAGTATCCCAGACGGCTTTGGATGCCCTGAATTCCCCATGGAGTGTGACGGAGGTGGAACAGGTCATCAAGGCACTCCCTAAAAACAAGGCGCCCGGTCCTGACGGATATATCAACCTGTTTTATGTCTAATTTTCATCACACCTAGCTCCCGTACGGACAATTTATATAACCAGGTTGCAGACCAGGGCTCCTTCCCCAAGAAAATGCTAGAGGCCCAAATAATTACAATCCCTAAACCCGGCAAGGACGTATCGATTTGTCAAAATTATAGGTCCATAGCCCTATTAAACACGGACCTGAAAATTTTTGCTAAGCTAATTGCCAATCGCCTGAACCCCTTGCTGCCTGACTTAATTGGTCCTGACCAGGTAGGGTTCGTACTGGGCAGGCAAGGCCCTTATAACACCCAGAGGGTCTTGAATGTCATTGACTGGGTTGAAAAATCAGGGGAAGAGTTGGTTCTCCTCTCCCTTATTGCCGAAAAGGCCTTTGACAGGCTTCATTGGCGTTATATGGCACAGGTATTGAGAAAATTTGGCTTTAGTTGAGAAATTCTACGTTCTATTATGGCATTATATGAGGGGCCCTCGGCGCGAGTCTTCAGCAATGGGTTTCTATCCTCACCCTTTAATATAGCTAATGACACTCATCAGGGGTGCCCTCTGTCACCACTGATATTTGCGCTAGCCATTGAACCTCTAGCCCATAAAATCCGGCTGTCCCCTCATTTTCCAGGTGTCCGAGTGTTCGACACGACCCACAAATTGTGCTTGTTCGTGGATGACATCCTGGTTTTTGCTACTAACCCGGGGTCCTCCTTGACAGCTTTACATGAGATCCTGTCTAGCTACAGTGCAGTGTCCTATTACAAACTGAACACAGCTAAAACAGAAGCCCTTCCGTGTAACCTGCACCCCCGAACTTTGGAGAGGTTAAAAGATAGATTCCGGTATTCATGGAAGGACACTGCATTGTTCTATCTGGGCATCTTGGTTCCCAACTCCCTGAATAGAGTGTTTGAGGTCAACCTCCCTCCGCTGTACAACCAACTAAATACACTAGTTAATACTTGGGCCAACTTCGAAGTTTCCTGGCTTGGCAGAGTGGCGGCCTTTAAGATGTCTCTACTTCCCAAACTCCTTTACTTATTTCAGTGTATTCCGTATACTTTCCCTAGGCAGGACCTGCTTAAATTTAGGAGATTGATGCTTTCCTACGTTTGGAAACGGAGGGCTCCGAGGCTTGCTTTCCAACGTTTAACCCTAGCTAAAAAATTTGGGGGGTTGGGTTTGCCAGATTTGGTAGCGTATCATGAGGCATCCCTTCTTGCTCAGCTAGGTGACTGGTACCTTCCCCCTGGCAAAAAACCTTGGGTGGACCTGGAGAGAAGTACATTGGGTAATTTTCCTTTGGCAGACCTACTCTGGGTAGCAGGAAAGGATCGTGGAGTGATCTCAATTAAATTGCAATCTATGGTCGATACACTTCGGGCATGGGATAGAATAGCGCCGATACACTTGAGTATTACCCTACCCACCAATAATCTATCACTGACCGCGGTCTTATCCCTAACCTGTCAGTTTCTGGTATGATTACCAGAGGGTGGACGGCCATCTCTGACCTCGCTACATCGGGTAATGTGACCACGTTTGAGGTTTTGGCCCATAGGTTTAACCTCCCACCGAGCCTTACGTTTCAATACATACAACTACGACATTGGGCCCTAACTAAGCTTAAGACTCCGGGTGCTCTCCGTCCCCCTCCCCCTGCGATACTGGCCAAATTAACTGGAGGAGGAAGCAAAGGGGCTATCTCCTTTTGGTATGGAATAATAACCACCCCAACTAATCTTTCTAAAACACGGGCTCAGGCTCAATGGGAGTCAGATTTGAGGATCTCTCTCTCTTCCCAATAATGGTCCCAGATTTCCCAGCGTATACATAAAAACTCTAAATGTACCAATCACATTGAAATGTTTTTTAAATTATACCATAGACTATATCTTACGCCTGTGTTACTACATAAAATGTGGCCCGCTGTCTCGAATTTATGTTGGCGAGGGTGTGGTTTGATAGCGGACATCATGCATGTGTTCTGGACTTGCCCTAAGATCCAGCCCTTTTGGTTGGAAGTATTTGATCTAGCCTCAAGGGTATTTAAAATCCATATTCCTCTAGACCCAGCAGTGGCCTTACTGCATGTGTTCCCCCCTACTTTTCCTAAAGAGAATAGATACCTCCATGGTCAAATATTATTAGCCGCTAGAGCTATGATAGGTCAACTCTGGAGAGACTCATGTACTCCGAGTATGACTAAATTGTTTGACAAAATCCAATATAACTGTACTATGGAAATGGTAGGGGTCACATATGTAGCTTCTGCATTGAACCCACACTTTCGCTGGCTGCCCTGGTCGGACCATGTATGGGAGGTGAGGAGACAGCAGGCTGCCTCCTCTCCGGCTGCGTCGACTCACACGGACCATTTTTCTTTGAATGAAACCCCTGAGACATAGTGGTACCCTTTTTCCCCATGGTGTTCTAGTTGGCAGAATCTAGCGGAGATACCTATTATGCCTTACTTGGAAGCTTTCCGGTTGGACCCCCCCCCTCTTCTCCCATATGTTTGTTATCTATTTACACGTAGTCTAATTAAACACACGAACTTGCTGTATGTTTTGTTATTTGACTTTGTACCCCCTCCCGTTTCTTTTTTCTGTACCCCCTATGTTTAAAAGAAAAATAAAAAAACTTTCAGTGAAAGAAAAAAGAAATATCAATAATATGATTAAAAAGCTAGCGAAAAAATATTTTGCAGATGATTCAATTTATAATTGTAGTTCAGACAATTGCTGACTAAGTATCAAATACTCCAAAAATAGGAGAACAACCTCTCAGCTACACACATGGTAGGACAAGGCACCACAAAAAACACACAATATTTTGTTGTATACTTAATGGTGTCTGAAAAAATTATTGCACCATATTTTAAGCATATTGTACCGCATATATATACACACATATATATATATTTTAGAAGCTTATCCACTCCAATTTTTAATTGGATAGCGCCCATAAAAATAAATACAAAGCGTGTTACTATTAAATGTGTACCTTCAAAATAAAACTACTATTTTAATGTGTGAAAGAAGTAAATGATAACTTATTAAAAAAAATGTCATAAACAGAACTTGTTACAGCCAATAACCATTGCATTTCCTTAATTAGAATGTTTTATTATTTTCAAATCTACATTATAAACTTCCTACTTTCACAAAGAACGTTAATGGAAATCTTACATGTCTTGTCAGTCAGATAGTATGACCATATTACATTATTGTCATTTTACATATGTTTTGTTTTAACATCATATTAAGTAGCTCTTTACAATTTTCAACCTCTGCCACATTACAGTCTAATCCTCTAACATACACACACACACACACATAGGCTTAGGGGTCATTTTTGCCCCATGCAGCATGACAGTGGGGGCGGGACATTTTTTGGGGCTCCAAAATGTTGGCAGCTCTGCGAATATATATATATACTCCACATGTATTACACGTATTGGAAACCCCCCAAAATCCTGCGTTTGCCACTGAGTTATGTATCTATACAACACTTTTTAAAGGCAAAAACTGTTCCTCTCCAAATAGCCTCCACCTTTGTGACAGTTTGGGTCTGGAGACAGTCTTCTTCAGAGATCTGACTTTTATGACCCCCCCAATATACTGATCCATTTATGACAGGGTCATAACCTGACAAGAGCCATAACTTGTTCTGCCCCCACTACATTCAAGGTATTGCCATAAACCAGACCCTGACCAAATAAAGGTCACACTATTTTTTTAATATTAATTTATACAACTGATTCTGATTTGATTATATCCTGACAGCCACATTCAAATTTGGCTTTCCATGTGACCATTGAGTTTCATGATTGCAATACTGGAAAAGACTTATGCTTTAAAGGACACACACGCCACATTTATCAATGCTGTAACGAAATGGAGGAAATATGTCTACCCTAGAGGTCTGTTAATTGGGGACGGGATTTTGTGACCCCTCCATTTATTCTCCTTTGTTGTAGCATAATTTTATTTATTCTGTTTTAACATCTGTTATTAATATACACAAAAGCAAATAAATCACATAAAAAATGTTAGGAAAATAAAACACAGAACTACTTGCAAAAAAACAACCAAAAACCAAGAAAAAACAGATGGACTTTTTCATTCGTAAACAAAACACTGCAAAAACATTGTAAAAAAAATTTGCACTACACCACATTAATCCCACAAAATATGAAAGCTCTCAACCAACAACATTCAAATTTGTAACAGATTCAGAGGCCAAATTGTTTGTTTGTTTTTTAAATGTTATTATTAAGTACATTGGGCTGGATCCAGAACTTGTTAAGTGCATGAACTTAGTTACTCAAGGGCTAAACCATGTTGATTTCAGGGGAGTCATATTTCATCTGTTGCAAACAGTGTTAGTGTTGAGAGGTGATGTTTCCTTTCCCAAGTCTAAATAACAGTGTGATAGTAACGCTGGTCAGTATCTGTGTGCAGTAAGCAATTTAAAGATATATCCCTGCATGCAAAGAATACAATTACCTTGACTCCCCCTGAAATCAACATGGTTTAGCCCTTGAGTAACTAGGTTCATGCACTTAACAAGGTCTGGATCCAGCCCATTGCGTTTACACAAAATCATAGTTAGCATTATAATGTAAATAACAATTTACAATTATCAAGAATTCATTTTTGTCTTAACAATATCTTATATATTACATTTATTGGTTCATTTATCTGTCCTGTTATGCATTCAGACCTCCTTGCACCAACTGGAATGAAACCAAATTGAGCTTGACCAGTTAAATCCTGGATATATTTTAGGGTGGTTAGGGACACAATCGGACCTCCTGTTGGTGTAGACTGGGCAGAATTTTGACACTGAACTAATTCTGAGCCTTCCACTGGATGACATCATATCCTGATTTAGTAGGGTTGTCATCAAAAAAGCAAAATATAAAAACATTAAAATAGCATTATTCATTCACATCTGATCCACAGAAAAAAACATTAAATGATTCTGCTATATCACAATGGCATACAATTCAATATTATTAATTAATATTGGTTTCCCTCTTTTCTTACTCGTTTATTTTATCTGTATCCACCATGTAATATTTTTTTTGCCTCTGCCTATTTTGTTTATATGTGATATAGCCACATGAATTTTAGCAGAATCACTTGATGTTTTTTTCTGTGGATCAGATGTGAATGGATAATGCTATTTTAATAACTTAATATTTAGCTTTTTTTGATCATTTATTTTTAACCTTTAACCCAGCGGTTCAAAAACTGTGCGCCGCAGCTCCCTGGGGTGCCGCAACGCTGTCACTGGGGTGTAAACATTGTGGAATCCTGGGCACAATGCAGGCGGTGGGGCAATATTGGAGACATGAGGAGGGAGACCACAAAGGTGGAGATGATGGAGAAGAGGGACAGGACAGGAGGAGATGATGGGAGAGGGTGATTACACAGGAGGAGATCATGGGGAGGGGGAAAACACAGGAGGAGATCATGGGGAAGGGGGCAACATAGGAGGAGATGATGGAGAAGGGGGCAA
>WWET01005869.1:3159-22107 GCA_011038615.1 Limnodynastes dumerilii
CATGTTGATTGCAGGGGAGTCATATTTCATCTGTTGCAAACAGTATTAGAGTTGAGAGGTGATGTTTCATATCCCAAGTCTAAATAACAGTGTGATAGTAAAGCTGCTTAGTATCTGTGTGCAGTAAGCAATTCAAAGATATATCCCTGCATGCAAAGAATACAATTAACTTTACTCCCCCTGCAATCAACATGGTTTAGCCCAGGAGTAACTCATTTCAAGCACTTACTTAAGTCAGTATCCAGCCCTATATATCTTAGGGACACATACCTTACAGACATCTAGCCCCCCTTTAGGTACTTTATGGCACTTACAAGTGCTATAGGGCTACTTTAACTATACATGCAATGTCCGCATGGACATTGCCACTACCCACCGCCCCGGCTAATTTAAATACCTCCCCCCTCCCACTTTTGCCTAATCCCTCTCTGAGGCGGCATTACGCCGCCTCTTTTTATCTAAAATACTCCAGGCGGTCTTTACTGGTACGTAGATTGCATAAAGGACCTACTACACATGCACAGTTTACTAAAGATACGCACCCAAGAAGTGACTGCTTCTTAGGTGTGAATCCGGACCATAATTAGCATGCCTCTCCCTGCCTGTTTGGTGGGGCTAAGGTATGTGGAAGACAGTTGCTGCCCCCCTATGTAAGGATCTCTTTGTAAGAACTGAGTTCTGTGTGATAGGAGTTCCGTGGCGTAACATGTGGCGTGCGCATGAGCAGATGTTACTTTTAGAGGCTTGTGTAAGTCCCCTTTCTTTATTAAATGAGGATCAGACCAGTTGCGTCACTTGATACGATGATTGGAAGCTACAGGGAAACAGACTGACCCTGAGCTGTCTACATCACTGCAACTGCTACTTAGGGGCTGCAGATTACTTGCTAATAAGTTCTGGCTCCTGTATCCTGTGAGCAACAGCGGCAGCAGGCATCCCCCTGAATGGGGAGAAGTGGCTATCAGCATACATGCCTTTTCGGAACCCGCCGCCCACCCGACCCGTCGCACCCGCCCCCCACCGCACAACCCACCAGAGAGGTGAGTAACCTCTCCAGGGACTTAGGGTTAGCGTTAGGCCATGAGGAAGGGAGAATTTGGGTTAGGGTCATGGAAGGAGAGAGTTAGGGATAGGATCAGCCTGCAGGTAGGGGACTCTAGATTTAGGCTGCGGGGAAGGGAGTCTTAGGGTTAGGCTAAGGGGAGCGGAATCTTAGGTTTAAGGTCAGGCTGCGGGGATAGGAGGGTTAGGGTCATTGAAGGGGAGGGTTAGGGTAAGGATTAGGGAAAGGGTTGGGGTTAGGGTTATATTTACCATTAGGAGCACCATCTTTGGTGCTCTGGGGATTGATTGCTTTGCCTCTTCAAGGCAAAAGCAATCGATTCTGGCTGGGAGAGAACGTCTCTTTCGAAATAGGTTCCATTCTCAGCTGAGACCCACACCCGTTCAGGCCCATAGTGACTATTTAAATGAGATGAAGAGATATAGGAGGAGTATACATTCAGTTAAAAGCCTCCTTCATAAGTAAATATAATGAAAAGATAACATAACATCAGTGAACAATTACCTCATTTTTTTGTAACTATTTGTTCAAAGAAAAAATAAGGTAAATTATGATCCTATATTAACTGTATTTTTTCTTGTTACTTCACACACATTTATACCCACAATACAAGTGTAAGAAGGAAGTAGTCAATATCACAAACTGACAGTTCTAAGATGTAAGTATATTATCACAAATCGCGGCAAACACCGCACTCACCTGTCTCCTGGTTTCCTGACGGCGCCTCTCTCTCGGCGCGTGGCTGCTGCTTCTCGTCGGAGACTGTCACTGATATAGGAGGAGTATACCATACATTCAGTTAAAAGCCTTCTTCATTAGTAAATATAATAAAAAGATAACATAATATCAGTGAACAATTACCTCATTTTTTTGTAACTATTTGTTAAAAGAAAAAATAAGGTAAATTATGATCCTTTATCAACTGTATTTTTACTTGTTCCATCACACACATTTATACCCACAATGCAAGTGTAAGAAGGAAGTAGTCAGTATAACAAACTGACAGTTCTAAGATGTAAGCATATTATGTCCTAAGGGATCATATAAGCTCATTCCAATAGAGAAACTATGTACTCATTTGTGTGCTTGTAAATGACATGTACAGTTTATAGCACAGAGCATCTACATACATCACATTAGATTTTAACAAGGACATGAAAGTACTACACAACCAAAATAAATATAGAACAGCAAGATGTGGCCAAACAATCTTTAAGTCACACAGCAAAGACTAATTAAAGTCGAGTCATAATGATAAAGTAGCTATGGCATGATGTCCTTCCACAGTCCAGGTGTAGCATGCAAAGTTCCCTACAAGTAGGAGAAGAGAGGTTTATTTTTCATTACAGATCACAGGTCAAGCAGTTAACAAATGTTCTATTCCTTTTAATTCCTTATTCCCAGGAGTCACAGCCTCTTCAACTGAAATGGCAATTTTACGATCCCAGATAAAATTTCATTGTGTTCTAAATTGTTTCAGCTAAAATCGAAGTTCCCGTAAGCAGTTTCTAAAGAGACAAACAGTGATATTCTCTTTCTGTAAGTGAACAAGCAAGGGGGACTTGTAAAGTGAGGGGAAACTATATTGTCCTAGACTCTGACCATCTGTTATATGAAGCATAGTGCTTTCAGTAACACACCTATTTCCTTTGCTTTCTCCTTTTATTTTTTTTTCCTTATTATTATTGTTATTATGTTGTACTTTGGGAAGGCACAGAAGCTATTCTAAAAAAAAAACATTGCTGACCACACACAGATGGCTACAGCAATTAATTACACAACTGCTAGCAATTGTTCTATTTTTATAAATTGAAGTTGATTATTAACTTTAACTCTAAATAATATAGACACGGTTTAATCAATCCTGGTTTCAAGAGGCAATAGTGCAACTAGTCGCCAACTTTTATTTTCTCCCTTCTAGGAGATCTTGCAAGGGAGGAAGAGATGGTACCGTGGGGGCAGGGCTTTATGGTGTGATTTATTTAAATGACTTCCTGAAGTTCTGCCCCTTGCTTAGTGTTTCTATTTGCGGCGAGGGGCTTGATGTCATAAATACATTAAACTACGAGTCCCAGCATGCTTTAATTGCATAGGCATATCTAATACTTGGCAAAACATGCTTGAAGTCATAGAATTAGAACGCCTGAAGTATACACTTCACTAATAAAAGCCAGCTCTGACCTGATTATCACCAGCTACACCAATGTTATCAGCAGCAGTAAGCCCTTACATGTATGTAACAAATCAATCATAATGACTTATCTCTGACAATACTGTGTTTCTCCTTTGATTAAAATACCTCAGTATGTTTAATGATAGAGCATGATGCTAGACTAAAGAGATGATTATTAGATACACAGTCTCTGCACAAGGAGCAGGCCGTCGGTTGAAAATGAACAGATTGTTTTCTCCGTCTCGTTTTCTTTGCAGCAAAAATCATCCTTAATTGATATTGAATCCGATAAATGAATGTAGAACCTTTACCATAAAGTAATATGAGCAAAAGTTTGTAGTGCTGTGAATTTGCTGAAGGATGTATGATACGTTTCCTTCCAGGCAGCTGCTCTCACACAATTAGAAGGAACAGATGCAACAGATGCTTCTACAAATTGCAGTAATGCCATAATTAGGAGACCTAATACAAGTTATTCTGCATGTTTAAGAGGCATTGCTATTCTGTGCATCGTTTCAGTTTGCTTTTTCTTGAAAGTCTCTCTTTCATCACTGAAAAATGATTAATTACATTTTTATAAAACCATTTCTCATTATTTCTTCTCGGGCCACGGATTGAGCTGACTTTATTGTTAAGTTTCCTTTAAGCAGGGAACACACTGGAGCATAATCGGTCCCAGCATGAGGTTCCGATAATTGGAGCGATTTTGCCCTATGGAAAGGTTCCGATATGGGTGCCACACTCTGCTCTTGCTGGGAGCGATAATTTTGGCTGAAGAGGGAGGATTGCTGAAATTCAATCATGGTCACTGGCTGATGGACAAACTCCAACCAATTTGCTGTATATGCCACTAATTAAAGTGTGAGATAGATAGGGAAACACCGGTGAGGAAGTGGAGGTACATTGTCCAATAACTGTCTTGGCCACACACTACACAATATCGACCCCTCAGGACAATAATCAATCAGAAATCTTGAATGATCTGGTTATTGTCCCAGAGCCTTTCTGGGAGCGATTTTAGACTCGAGTCACGATAATTGAATGTTTGGGCTGATAATCACTCTAGTGTGTGGCCAGCTTTTCATACAAAAGTATAATAATGGACCTGATACAATTCATGGTCATGGGAGTGCATTCATTCTACCCAATTAGTATGCAATACACTCAGTGCAGACTTTTAAAATTTTTTACTTCCAAACGCTTCCAATCAGGGGCCAGTTTACACTTGCAAATGGAATTGACTAGATATAATAATAATATTGCGCGCTGTTCCAGTCTAGCAACCAGCAATCATTTCACCCTCACAAAGGTGGTAACATTTATATAAGATATGGGACTTAGAAGTCTGTTCGTGAGAGAGGAGGGGTTAGTGATGCGTGAATACAGCCAGTCCCCGATAATCTAAACTTTTTTTTATCAGATCCAGCCTTGCTGGCTTTAAACTATTGGGTAACTCCACCACAACAGATAAACAAGGGACTATCAACTTACCCCCATCGCTCTAATGGTTGTGTACCCAAGCCTTTCTACCCCTGGCTTGGACAAGACTCAACCCTTACAATCTGTAACTGGGTTAAGGAGTCCCAAGTCCTTTACATTAAGTCATTTATACCAACCATCTGGTATTTTCCCACTGCTGAACAGAATCACAAACACATGTGCCATCTAAATAAAAAGTAAAAATTAAGAATTGCATCAGATTGTAACCATGAATTACTTAGGATGGACAGGTGGGTTCTCCAATAGATCAAAGAGACCCTAAAATAATTGATTACCCTTTTATACTACTTCCTTCTACTTCTCCAACTATTCCTCTGTTGGCATGATGCTAAATCCTACCTCCGAAATCTCACACCCTCCCTAGCTTATAGTACTCCCCCAATAGCCTTTTTATCATTTCAACCCTAATCAGCGCTTGTTTCTTTTTTTTTTTTTTTCAAATTTACATATTTATATAATATATTATATGTTAGGCATTGGCAATATGCATCATGTTTTGCCACATATCAGCTATGTCTGTGCTGCTAAAGCAAGCTTAAAAATTGTAGTTTCTTAACACTTGGGGTTGTCTAAATCTTTCATATGTCTTGTAAATGAAAACTACCGATGCATGTTATTGTAATGAACGGAAATTGTTTTCCATGTGGATGATAGGATTTTGGCTCTAGCTTTTGTACACTGATTGCAAGCAAGTATGGATTCCAGTATCAATGCAAATGGAGTTGCACATATAGTAGGAATTATAAAGCCCAAAAGCTAACAGTTACATAGGAACCATCAGAGAAGCCAAAACCCATGTAGCTCACACACACAAACAGAGAAGAAACATAACTGATCCTATGCTTTGGTACCTAAAGGTTGTTAGTAGATATGCTTGAAACAAGAATTCTGTAACAGCAAGCATCACAAGTGTTGGGTGGCCAGATTCAGTGATGTCACTAACCGGAACATCTGTTGATTGGTCCAAGCTGTGGAATGTTACTTCCTGGAGGTTTATAATGAATTCAGACAGGAAGTGATGTCTCTTTTCCTCTTGGAATTGCCTTTCCTGCCACCCACCATATTTTTAATCACACTGGTTTGATAACTGTGCTTTATTCATGCTCTTGCGGAAAGCAGTTTCATTGCTTGATTATTGCTGATGTTTATTTTTTCAATGTTTGGCGCAGGTGGATGTTGAGCCGAGATGACATATACATTGATAAGGCACTTGTCCATATATAAGGATCAGGTCTCGCTGTATTCCATTACACTGTATCTACACTAATGGATGATATTGGGGAAAATTAACTGGTTTTCATTCAGTTAAATACACCTGTATGATGTAAATTCTTGTTTTCAATTCATCGGTTTTTCTTTGTCTTCCATGATTTTAATTAGTTAATGATAAAGTTTAAATTTATCCTAAATTCAAATAACAATTTATTAAATCTAGTCATAATCAATAAAATTATTGTTTAGGCCCAAAAACAAGTTTCCGAGTCTTATTGAATCTTTATGTTATTATTCCAGGTTGACAGTACTGGGTTGCGGCATTAGCCATGTGAAGTTTAATGCAGTTGAACAATGCTACTGTATATTCTATATTATACAATCAAACTCTGGATCAATCTGCACATGCAGAAGTCAAAATGAAGCTAATAATTCAGACTTAGGGCTCTATTTACTGATTGATTTCATTTTTTTATGAACTAAGCTGTTCCAGGCTCCCTTCGGCTCACCCCTCCGACGAGGTCCGGCGATGATCTCGGTGCACATCGCAGGCCACTGCATTCATTCTTCGTATGAATGAGGTCCTGCACATGCGCAGAGACTCCATTGTGGGACTTTGAAAGTCCCAATATGAAAAAAACTATGCATGTCGGACGTGTCTCCCAGACAGGTAAGTTTAGCTTTTTTTGTTATTTTTTTACGGGTTTTAATTTTTTTAATGTATTTAATAACTTTTTAACTTAAAATATAATTAAAAAAACAAAACATTTTTTTACATTTACACAGATAGCTTTATCCCAGCGGTTTCCTCATATATGCCCCCCTTTTCCTACCCCTAATAACAGCTATTAGGGGGAGGAAAAGGGGGGAATATGGGGACATCACTGGGATAAAGGCACTAACGCCATCTTGAAGTGGCGTTAGTGTTACACTGAGAGTGGAGTGTAAAACTCCGCTCCCAGGCTTTGTAAATATTACGAACCGCCGGCCAGATCCAAAAAGAGCGGGCTGGCAGAGAGATCCGATGTTTACATGGATCCCCATGGAAACTGCTGTTTTCAGTGGCGATCCATTGTCTGTAAATGTGAAAAACTTCATTTTCATGATATAATGCCCATCTCATGAAAATGAAGTTTGTAAATAGACCCCTAAACACTTAATAATAATAATAATAATAATAATAATACCAAAACTATAAAGAAAGAAAGGAAAATAAAGATAGAAAAATAATCAACTGCTTTTTAAAAGCTTTTTTAGGTTTTACACGCGTTCTTTTTACAACTGAACTGACATCATGAGGTTGTGTTTAAAAGCTGACATCTCTTCTAAAGCTTAAACCTTCTTATATTTTTGCCACTGTTTTCTTTGCCTCTTGCTAGACCTGAATTATCTTTCATGAAGTGAACCGAAAATGCATAAACAGAAAATCAATCCTTGAGTTTGACATCTGCATCAGCCCAGGACGATTCTGGGCTGCAGGAAATTGTGCACAATGAATGGCTCATACAGATCAAGTCTCTTAGCTGCCGAACATTTTAATAAAGGACGGAAGGTGTAGTGACGGGGAATACATTATGAACTGCTTGCTTAATCCCGTAGCTTCATTGTTTGAAACATTGGACTTACAGCAGTACACAATCCTTAATCAAGTTATTTTTAGCTGCTTTCAATTCATCTAGGCTGAGCAAAGTGTCTGAGACAAGTCAATAAAGCATATTTCACATAATTCTACGTAAGAGAGGCCGTGTTAAAGAAGTGGCCCATCTATTTCTGGTTTGTGTATTGCTTTTTTCATTTATTGCTAATTTATATGGCAAAACAATTTTTTTTACCTGATACATTGGTGTAGTGAAACTGTTTAATAAACTGAATCTATTACAATACTGTGATACCATATTGGATTCAAAGCATGACATTTTTTTATTTACCATTGCGTCCAGTTAAACCTTTCCTAAAAATTGTCTGCCATACATGATGGGCTATTGCATGCGTGGCAGGCCCACCTGTTGAATAGGGTTTTAAAAATCATTAAAACTTTGTTTTCTTACCCTTTACCAGCTACCGACTTCTTGCTGAGATCACACAATGGAGCTTATGCCACCCATTCAATGTCCTAGAGAAAGAGTGCATGACTCATCTTGTGAAATGCTCTGGATCAGGCCCATTGTGTGAAATGAATGGGTGATGTCAGCTCCATTATCCGATGTCTGCAAGAAACCAGCAGCTTCTAAATGGTAAATAAACAAAGTTTTAATGATTTACTAATGGACTGGAAGCTAGCTTCCTCAAATGGACCGTATTCACACTTAAGTAAGTGTAGAATCTACTTGCGTATTTTTTATCAGATAAACTAAGCATGCCCAGAAATATATACAAATATACGCACGAAAACCAAGGCCAACTGATTCACATACATGGACGTCAGACTTAGGACTGATACACACATCAGCACGTAACGAGTCCCGCATGCGTGGCCAGAGGGGCAAGACTCTTGATGCAAATGAGCTGCACACAGGAAACTAATGTATAGTAGGGGCGTACCTATACAGTTAGGACTGATTCACAAGTAGTGCCTTGCGTAAATTAACATACGCATTGGAAACGTTAAGATAGCTCTCGATCACACGTAAGTTGAAGAACCGTATTGTTTGCTGTTAGGCCATGCGTCTTCTCTTAGTTCAAGCCACACCTGCTGCGTGTTTATAATCAATGGATGTGTGATTATAAATTAAACAAATAAAGGCTAAATTTTTCTTGATTTCACATTTTCTGCAAGACTTTAACCTTGCTAAGTTGCGGTTAATTGGTATATTTTGTGAATGTTTATTTAGAATATTTATTTACTTAAAATTTTGTAAACAAAAACCATTACATTTACTTATATTTAACTGTATTGGTTGTTTGTTATGCTTCTATTTTTAAATGAATTCTTTTTTAAGTTTTATGAAAGTCTTTATGTGTAGAGGATCATTGTATTACTAACTTCTTGCAATATCTGTTTATTTTATTGTAAAATATGTCATGATTATTCTTATTTCAAGTTGTATTTTTAATGCTGAATTTTGTTTACTTATGTTAATGAGAGTGCCAGCTGTTTTTAGTAATAAACATTTCTTTACTTTTCCAAAGCCTAATCAGTACGTTTAGTTACGTATCTTTGATACATAAGCAATTTTATGCACCTAAACGCACATCCAATTGACAGCTAATAAAGTCTGCACGCACTGTGAATCAGGTCCCATGTCAAAAGAATGAAATTAAATGAAATAAGAATGATGGCAACAAAAGCTTTATCTGGGCCTAGCTGTACAAATCTGAAACAAACGTTTCTGCTTGTGCATTCAAGAAGGTACTCTTCAAAAGAAGAGGGAGATTCTTTCTATCATAGTGATCTGTCCGAAAACAGTAAGAAGGTACATTGTACATGTGAGAGCTGAGTGCAAACTTGTGAATGGGACATAGATTTTGTGAGAAATGTTAAATGACTGCACCGGGGCCTTAACTAGGGGTGTGTATGAGATGCAGTTTCCCAGGGTACAAAGCTTAAAGGGCGATATTAAGTTAATTAAGGTGATATTGGTTATAAGTTCAGGACTAATGAATGCCAGTATTCCTTTTTCCTCTAAGGCAACACAAAAAACACAAGGACACACTTCTATTCAAATATATGAAATGTGTGCAAGTGTATATATAAAAGGAAGAGGTGCAGCCAAGGACCAAAAGCGACCACTACAGTGGTGCCTTGACCAAATTTTTATATGCTAAAGGCATATAAAAGGCATAGATTGGGATGCAGTTTTTGAAGGAAAACATACAGAAGAAAAGTGGGCTGTTTTAAAATATTATTGGAAACATACACAAAAAGTTAATTCCTATAGAAAACAAATGTTAAAAAAAAAGTCTAAATAAACTCCAGTTCGTAACAGCATACACCCAAGGGATCTAATAAAGCTAAACTTAGAAATTGCTAGACCATTATTCTTAATTTTCATAGATTCAATTTCATCAGGCTCTGTACCAAGGGATTGGTGTATAGCAGATGTAGCACCGTTGTTTAAAAAGGGAATGAGATCACAACCGGGTAATTTTAAACCTGTAAGTCTGACATTAATAGTTGGGAAACTGCTGGAAGGTATATTAAGGGGTAGTCTTCAGGATTACTTGGTGAGCGATAAGAATATTAGTGGGAATCAGCATGGATTTGTGAGGGATAGGTCATGCCAAATTACCCTAATTAGCTTCTATGAGGAGTTTGAACTTAGACCAGAGTAGTACAGTAGATGTGTACTAAAAGCCCTTCATACAGTACCACATGAGGTTGGTCCACAAATAAGGGAACTGTATCTAGGAAACAACATTTGTACTTGGGTCGAAAACTGGTTGGAGAATAAGGAACAGAGAGTTGTGATAAATGGAACATTTATTTATTTGTTATTAGTGGTGTACCTCAAGTTTCCGTATTGGGACCATTACATTTTAATATATTCATTAATGATCTTGGTGATGGTTTACAGATCAAAGTTTCCATTTTTGCAGATGACACTAAACTATGTAGGATAAATAGGGAAGACTGTGTAATTATTGCCACTGTATAAATCATTGGTAAGGTCTCATCTCAAATATTGAGTTCAGTTCTAGGCACCAATCCATAAAAAAGACATTTTGGAACTAGAAAGGGTTTAGGGAAGGGCAAAAAATTGATAATGGGTATGGAGTCATTAAGCTATGAGGAAAGACTTGTCAATTTACTTTAGAAAAGAGCCGCCTAAGAGGAGATATGAGTACTATGGGTGTGGATCGCCGCTGTGAACGGACCATTTTTGAAAGGCAAAACAATTGATACAGTGAAGATAGAAGAAGCTGTGCTAAATGGTAGGTATAACTTTAACCCAAATCCTTACATTAATACCCTTCCCTAACCCTCCCCTTCCATTACTCTAACCCTAACACTGCCCTTCCATTACCCCCAACCCTAACTCTCTCTTCTCCACAGTTTAACCCTAAAACTCCCCTCCCTGCAGCCTGATCCTAATCCTGATCCTTCTTTCCTTTATTTCTGTTGCTAGCAGATTACCCCCCGGCCTTTCATGCAACAATTTACATTTACCTATAAATTGATCTGTGCAACTTCCTTTGTGTGCATATACATATGGGTGTGGATCGCCGCTGTGAACGGACCATTTTTGAAAGGCAAAACAATTGATACAGTGAAGATAGAAGAAGCTGCGCTAAATGGTAGGTATAACTTTAACCCAAATCCTTACATTAATACCTTTCCCTAACCCTCCCCTTCCATTATTCTAACCCTAACACTGCCCTTCCATTACCCCTAACCCTAACTCTCTCTTCTCCACAGTTTAACTCTAAAACTCCCCTCCCTGCAGCCTGATCCTAACCCTCCTCTTCCATTACCCTCTATGAGGTGCGCATAAAAATCAACCCCAAAAAATTAGCTTTGCACTGCAAATAACGCAATGTGCAAAGCTAATTGAATCTGGCCCTAATTGTTAGAGTTAGGACTACCATGAGCAGAAAGGCTTTGACGGTGGCTGGTGGCTTATCATATATTTGCAAATATGTGTAATGGGCATTTCTGCGTTTTATTTCAGAAAGGTATAGTTTGTTACTGGTTTATGGCAGTGTTGCTGAGGCATTTTCTTTCCTGTATTTCTGTTGCTAGCAGATTACCCCCCGGCCTTTCATGCAACAGCTTACATTTACCTATAATTTGATCTGAGCAACTTCCATTTTGTGTATTATGTTAAGAAAGGTTTAGACACATTTTGTGCAAATGAGGGTATCCAGAGTTACCAGGACCGTTAGTTAAAATAAAGGATAGTATTGGATCCAGGGCCGTAACTAGGGGTGTGCGATAGGGGGTGGCCGTCTAGGGTGCAAATCTTAAGGGGGCACCAGTAAGTTAATATTTATAGTTAAATGGGCTTGGAATTCAGGGTCCGAGGGGCACCATTTTTCCTTATTGCCCCTGGCACTAAAATTTCTAGTTACGGCTAGTCTGAGTGAATCCAACAGGGGCTTAACTAGCCTAAATGGCGACCAAGGCAAATGTCCAAAATGTGCCTACCCCTGCGCCCACCCCCCTCCAGGACAAGAAATAATAAAACCCTGCTTTCCTTATTCTGTGACTCTGAGAGCAGCTGCGGGGCAGCATCCTCCCCTCAGTGTTCAGCCGGACAGCGCCGGTCACATGACGCACTGCGAGAGTGAACTAATCTTGCAGTGTGTTCTAGAGTCACAGAATAAAGTAAGCAGGGTTTTATTCTTTCTTTTTGACAGAAGAAAGTAAGTCCCGCCCCCTCTTCTCTGCTCCGGCTGCCATTTTCACAAATGAGGAGAGGAAACGGATCCTCTTCTCATCTGTGATTCCGGCGGTGCCGTCAGCTTTATCAGATATGCTCTCTGATGGTACTGATGGCGCCTCCAAAGCCATCAGCGCCCAGGGAACATGCCCTACAAAACCCACCCTAGATATGTCACTGGGATCCAAGGAGAAATAGGACTGTCACATTGAGTCAGCAGGGATTTTTTTCAGATTGCAACAGGTTGGAGGTTGCTTCATATTGATCCATTTCAAATATAAGATTGTGATTGCAGGAGATCCATAACAGATTGACCTTGATGGACTGGTGTCTTTTTTCAACCTTATCAACTGTGTTACTATGTTACACAATGGTCACTTTTGACTGCCCAGGTGCCTTGATGCTGGGCAGGTGAGCTTAACCCAATATACTGTAGTTATATTGTGAACTAAACCTCATGTTCATGTATGTGCTGACAGATAGGGTTATATAATGTTTGGTAATAGAGAAGTGTACCTAAAGTACAAAAATTACATTAAAAAAGTACAAAAATTACATAAAATGATCAAAACAAAAGAAGGAAAAATTCAAGAGAACACAGGTAAAAGCCACTGTTCCAGAGGCGGAACTACCATTGGTGCAACAGGTGCAACAGCACTGGGGCCAATGCTGATACAAGGGCCCAAAGCCATCATCAGTGCACTGTCAAAGCTCCCCACCTGGTTACCTGGGATATCATCAGGACCAAAGCATATTTTTTGCACCTGGGCCCAAAACTCGCTAGTTCTGCCTCTGCGCTGTACAGTGTATCGTGGCTTATATTATATAGTCTTTATTAATCTCTGTCAGTTTGCAGGTGACAGCGGGGATATGCAGCCATTTTATTCCACACTACATGAACTTCCAGCATTATGAATAACTGCACAAAAAGGTGCAAATCTACACAAAACATGCTGCAACAAGAGTAGTGCAAAGCAATCATTATTATTATTCTTATGCATGCAAGGAAAATAAGGCCTGATTTTATTTATTGTACACAAATACTCAGCAGCTTTATCTTAAAACTTTAATTCAAGGTTGAGCTACAAAACACGTCAAATCATTCTGCACCTCATGGAAAGTTGTGCTTACTTTTAATGTAGAAAGAATGTGTTCAAAGTGCACATGCAAAGAAAAATAATGATTAAAGACCGCACATGTGACCGCACATGTGAGCGGATCTTCACCAGGGTGGATGCACCAAGAATTATCATACTTGCATTTTTTTTGGCTCTAAATCGTTCGCAACTTGCCTGGGCATGAATATAACATGACTTGGAATGCCCCATACCAGGAAAAAGAGATGCAGATGTTGCCCATAGCAACCAATCAGATTATAGTTAACATTTTCTAGCATGTAATAGGAAAGTAAGAGCTAGAATCTGATTGGTTGCTATGGGCAACATCTCCACTTTTCCTTTCCTGCAGCTAAGTATATCTGACCCAAGGTCTTGTAGTATATCCAAATGCATACTGCTTGTCATTGCACAGATTTACCTATGTATTTTTACTAAACAAGAGCTGAGCTAATAAAGCTGGGCCAAAAATTTCAACTGGGTTTTTGGTAAGGTGCAGATTTTTTATAATTTTTACTGTTACACCCAAGTGAGAATCCATTAATGTTGTGCCGAATGATTGCTTGATTGCTAGTGCTAGTGTACCAGGTTCAGAGATATGGCAGCGGATATCCGATATTCCGCCCTATGGGCCTGATCCAGAGGTACGCCGATGCGCTGTGCTTACTAAAGCACAGCGTATCGGCGTTCACTCATTAATGTTGTGCCGAATGATTGCTTGATTGCTAGTGCTAGTGTACCAGGTTCAGAGATATGTTAGCGGATATCTGATATTCCGCCTTATGTGAGTGTGGGTAGGCCTCTCCCCTTACATGCATAGACTTACAATCTGTAGACCCTACCCAATTTGAGGATGACTCAGAGGTCTGCAAGTGCAAAATGCCTATTTTGCTGTAGTGTGGTCTGTTATCATTATTATACTAGTATAGGGGCAAAGAATTAAGATATGGACATTTACTTTTACTTAAGCATTTGATATGCTAAATATAACAGTACCTAATATTTACATAATTCAAAGCAAGTGCAATGCATTGTGTCGTTCATCTCAGAGAAGCATCAAAAAGTATATGCGAAAGGTATTGAGTTAGGGGCAATACATCACGCCTTGTAAAGAATGGGACCAAAGAACTGGAGGATGCTGATTTGCTCTGCCCAGCAACCCCTAAACATGAAAAAAAATCTTTTTAAAATGTGAACTGATTCCACTGTAATGTAAAGAATATTGTATGAGGAATATAAGTCTATTCTGCGATTAAACACAACATGAAAAATACAGGGCTCTGTTTAACCCAGACATACTTTTTAAGTAGTTTAAGCAAAATAAATCAGATTGGTATTACCAAAACTAAAACACAGCAGGCGCCACACATTTCTACTTCATATAAGTATTATTAAAGGGATCTAAGGCATTAATATAATCACAATAATATACTTTCCTCTGAAAGGATGAACATAATCAGCTTATTCATTGGAGGCTTTGGTTTAGTTTTCTCTTTATAAACACAGAAAGAATGAAGAAAATGATAGACAGGCACATAGATCAACCGTGTGTGGGTTGCCGGTATGAAGTATTGATTCTCTACACATCGTATTGTGGCAGTGGAGTAGAGACAGCAGTCACTTTACGACTGCTGGAAATAAGAATGTGTGGATCCATCGATGAATCAAAATGTGAATGCTGCAACAGCGACAGGTTAGACATTCCCCTAACCCCAACCTTTACCCTAATCCTCACCCTAACCCTTGTTTTCTATTAGATTAACCTTAACCCTCCATCTCCCACAGGCTAACCCTAACCTTCCCCTTCTATTAGTCTAACCTTAACCCTCCATCTCCCATAGCCTAATCCTAACCTTCCCCTTTTATTAACCTATCCTTAACCCTCCATCTCCCATAACCTAACCCTAACCTTTCCCTTTTATTAGCCTAACCTTAACCCTCCATCTCCCACAGCCTAACCCTAACCTTCCCCTTCTATTAGCCTAACCTTAGCACTCCATCTCCCACAGCCTAACCCTAACCTTCCCCTTCTATTAGCCTAACCTTAACCCTCCATCTCCCACAGCCTAACCCTAACCTTAACCTTCCATGTCCTGCAGTCTACTGCTAACCTTCTACTTCTTGGATCCTGTCCCTGGTCTCCGGTAGAGGACATTTTGCTAAAGGAAAAGGGTACCTTGATGAAGTAGAGACTTTGGGCCTGATCCAGACTTACACCCGGGAGCATTTTTACGCTTTTCGTATGCGTAAAAGTGGTCATTTGTACTTACTGTGCATACGCGGGGCAGATGTTACGCAACAAAACACTGAGTGTATGGGCCTTGAGCGTACCAGCTTCATAACAACGCACGAAGGGGCTTGCCAAACATACGAAACCCGTAATTACGCTTCGAGGGCGGGGTGAGTCCTTTAAATCATACAGTATGGGCGTGCTAAGTGTTGTAACTACGCAAGGAGGCTACGGACGCCCGTGGTTAGGGCAGGGTTAGGTTAGAAAAGTTAGGGCAGGGTTTGGTCGGCTTAAGATGGCTTAAATACGGACGACCTAGGGGAGTGCTGCGTAGATACACTGACGTAAATACACTACGCACAAGGACGTTTCATGAGCGTAGGTCTGAATCAAGCCCTTTCACTAGAAGTACCTGATTCCAATAGTAAAAATTGCAATGTAAATAATTTTTGACACGGATACAGCCATAATTCAGCTGTGGGCTGCATCGAAATAGACACTTTCTAACCTGCAACTGCATCCCGATAAACCAGTGCTATTGTTTATGTGACACTAGCATGATATTGAGGGGAATATTGTGCCTAGATGTACAATGATGTATAACTAGGGAGACACACCAAGAGGGTTAAACAAATGGATTGATGATCTAAGTAATCTGGAAATGTGGCAACTACAATTTTGTGTTAAACAATGCAAAATGAAGCACTTGGGACTCAAGAACCCCAAAGCATTGTATTGACGGGGCTACTTTAAAAACTGCTTAAGAGGAAAGGGATCTAGGAGTCAATATTTCATGTGACTTATAGGTAGCCAAACAATGTAACAAAGCAATGAGAAAGGCAAGTCAGATGCTTGGTTGTATATGGAAAAGAAATAGTAACAGAAGAAGGGAAGTAGTAATACAGGTCAGTGGCCTGGCCTTACCTGGAATACTGTGTTCAGTTCTGGAGGCCATGGGACGTATTCAGAGATCCGTCAGTTAAAGGTACGCAATTATATGCATGAACGTTGCAAGGCCACACCCATGACACTCCCCTCACACGAACGGGTTTTCGGTGACTTATGAGTCCATAGTGCACCTCTATCTATACGTGTGCATTTACGTGCGTATAATACTTCAGTACATGCATATCTAACTAAGCCCGCCCTCAAATGCCCTCCCCCCACCTACTTTCACGTAACTTTGCCCGTACGGATTTCAACCACGCCCCTCCACACGTATGTCCACAAGTGCGATTCACAAGTACGTGCCTAAGGGAATTCTGTGCGTAAATACAACATCAATAGTGTAAATAAAGTTACTACGCATGCGCTCCTAAAAATACGCACGGAACTCTGAATATGGCCCCATATGTCCAGAAGGACATAAATACATTAGAGAATGTACAAAGAAGTGCAATGAAAATAATCCATAGCATGTGTCACATAATATACCAGGAGAGACTAGAGGAACTAAACATGTATAGCTTGGAGAGAGGGGAGCTATGATAGACGTATTTTACATAATGAAGGTGGGTAATGAGGTACAAGACGCATTTTTCAAAGACAAATATATATTAGAAAAGTTATTAGTAAGTTTAAAGTAAATGGGGCTGATCCAGAGCTGTGGCCGCTGCACTAGTTACGGCGGCCGTATGCGTAAGAACGGCATTTCTGACGTTCTTCGCATGTGCCGGGCAGATGATGCCCAGCGTAGTTAGGGAAACCCAACCCTTAGGATCAGGCGTCCATAACTGTTGCATAGTTACGGCGCGGGGGGCGTTCCTCGCCGTAACTACGCAACCCTTACGGAAGGAAGGCGGGGGGGAGGTAAGTAAATGAGGGAGGGAGGGCGGGTTAGGGCAGTTACGATCCTGTGGCCGGCGTAATTACCTACTGTTATGCTGGCTGAAGTTAAGGTAGCCTTCAGCCGGCGTAACACTGGGTAATTACGTCGGCCACAGGGGGGAGTGTCGGGGGTGTGCTCCAGAGCTACGCTGGGCGTACTTACAACCAGCGGGCCAGCCTAGCTCTGGATGAGCTCCAATGTGCATAAAAAAAACTTTACTGGCAAGGTCGTTCATAAGTTATTATGGTAGAGGATAACTAAGTTTTAGCACAATTGAAGGAATGCTATGCTTGAGGGAATATAAGAATAAATAAATTAAAGGTCAAACAGAGTCCAGAGTCTGTATGGTTTGAAAGAAAAGAAAATTTGGGCAGATTGGATGGGCATTGTGGTCCTTATCTGCCGTCACTTTCTATATGTTTTTTATGGAACGGCTTTGAGATTAGAATTCTATGCAGCAGGACAGAAAGATCTGCTGCAAAAACTACAGTACTATTAAAATTCCCTGTTAATTACAAGGCGTTAATTATATAACCACTTAGCCGTTACTCCTCTTGTAATCAGCACAGCTGTTTCCTGTCCAGCTACAACTAGGAGAATTTCCCCTTGCTAATTTAAAAGTAATATACTGGCAGAAAACTCTGGGGGATCTTGAGAGCATGCTGGGTGCAATGTTTTAATGCTCAGTGGTACCTATATGGAGATAGACTTAACTCATTCTACATTACAGACAAAGGAAGATACATATTAACAACAGGGGTTTGCAAATCCAAAGGGGTTAAGGCAATTAACGTCTTTCAGCGTGCGTGGCTAATGATCTTTTAATATAGCAAAACAGCTATAAAACTTAACGCTTGCTTTTATTAAAAAGACCCTTGGGAACAAAACTCATATTTGAGAGAAAAGCCCATAATTCTAATTATTTTTTTCCCCTCATTATCCTCCTGCTGCATCAATAATATAAAGTATGAAAAACATTTATTATTATGGAGAAAGCATCTTATCATGTAGAGAGACATATCCTATGTGACTACTTTCATGACCATTTCTAAACCATGAAATGAGCCTACAATATATTTCCTACAAACTACATTTACAATGATTTTATTATATATATATATATATATATACACACTGCTCAAAAAAATAAAGGGAACACTTAAACAACACAATGTAACTAAGAGAAAGCATCATGTAGAGAGACATATCCTATGTGACTACTTTCATGACCAATTCTAAACCATGAAATGAGCCTACAATATATTTCCTACAAACTACACTTACCATGATTTTCTGGCTGAGCTGATGGTCACTTTTGAATGCTGGCGGTGCTTTCATTCTAGTGGTAGCATGAGACGGAGTCTACAACCCACACAAGTGGCTCAGGTAGTGCAGCTCATCCAGGATGGCACATCAATGCGAGCTGTGGCAAGAAGGTTTGCTGTGTCTGTCAGCATAGTGTCCAGAGCATGGAGGCGCTACCAGGAGACAGGCCAGTACATCAGGA
>WWET01005869.1:38425-49800 GCA_011038615.1 Limnodynastes dumerilii
GATGAGAGATGCTGGGGGGACTGGACACATGGGGGATGCTAGGGGGACAGGACACATGGTGGGGGAATGCTGGGGGGACAGGACACATGATGGGAGATGCTGGGGATACTGGACACATGGCAGATACTGGGGGGACTGGACACATGCTGGGGGCACAGGATACATGATGGAGGATGCTGGAGGGATAGGCCACATGATGGGAGATGCTGGGTGGACTGGACACATGATGGGGGATACTGGGGGACTGGACACATGATGGGGGGATGCTAGGGGGACAGGACACATGATGGGAGATGCTGGGGGAACAGGACACGTGATGGGGGAGTTCCCATTGAAATACTGGTAAATTTGTTGATTTAACTTTACTTCATTTTAAATATTATATTTGTTCCTGTTTTGTTACTTCACTTCAAAATAAGATATATTTTGCTCATAGTTTAGGAATTTTGTATTTTGTTCATAGTAGGAATTTTTTCATAGTTTTTGTTTTTACTATAGTCCGGCCCTCCAACGGTCTGAGGGACAGTGAACTGGCCCCCTGTTTAAAAAGTTTGAGGACCCCTGCTTTAGACTATGATGATTAAGACATATGCATCAGATGAAGCTAGCCCATAGACCTGAGTGAAGCTACATTATGGCTGGCACATCATCATAAAGGTGACCAAGCATTTATTCTAAAATAAGACAGCTGCTTGCATATGTTTACCATCCAAACATTCCTTAAAAATCTCCAAACCGGGCATCAACTGCACCATATATTCATATCAAGAAGTCCCATTTATTGGGCAACGAGTGGGAAAATCATGGGACCAACCAGCACTATTTAAACCAAAATGGACCACAAGCATTCTAGTTCATTCGTCCTTGGAATGCCTCCTTGATATTTCTATTGGACAACAGTGTACTGTACAAACAAGGTAAGAACACAGTTCAAACATGACCTAAGGGATTAATATCCCTCAGATAAACCCTTTAACCTTTAGTTTCTTTAGTGGGAGAAATAAAATTAGCTCTGAGATCACCGCAACATATATAATAACAAGTTACCCTCTTGGTATTTGGACCACATCCATGTTCTTTATAGTTACTTTCTTTAAGCTTCACTATCAACAGAAGTAAAAATGAAAAAGAAAAATAACATTTAAAATACAGAGATATTTTATCAGTCACTTGGCGCGACAAAGGTTAAATATACCTCATACTTTAGAGATAAAGGGGAAAATGTGTCCAGATTCAAACCAAACACTTCTTTTATCATAACATGCTAATTAAAATGACCTAATTGATTAGTTTAAAACAAGGATTAAACCTAACACAGTCATTAACCTCATCACCTCATGAAAGTCATCACACACCATCACTTGTACTTTTATGTTATTAATTTCGGAATATTAATTAAAGTCAACCCTTTTGAAAAGCTTGGGAAAAATCCAACAAAGTCAACTAATTTCTTTAAAAAAAGCATCTTGGGCTGGATCCAGACTTAAGTGCTTGAAATTAGTTACTCCTGGGCTAAACCATGTTGATTGCAGGGAAGTCATATTTCATCTGTTGCAAACAGAATTAGAGTTGAGAGGTGATGTTTCCTATCCCAAGTCTAAATAACAGTGTGATAGTAAAGCTGGCCAGTATCTGTGTGCAGTAAGCAATTCAAAGATATATCCCTGCATGTAAAGAATACAATTAACTTGACTCCCCCTGCAATCAACATGGTTTAGCCCAGAAATAACTACATATTTTCCCATGTATAAGATGCTCCAATGTATAATACGCACCTTAATTTTGGGGCCCGAAATTTGAAAAAATAATGTATTCCATAAAGCCAGCCAGTCTTATTGCCCCCTCTTTTTGTGTGCAGCCAGTCTTATTGCCCCCTCTATTTGTGTGCAGTCAGTCTTATTGCCCCTCTTTGTGTGTGTCCACCCAGTTTTATTTCTTCCCCCTTCTGTGTCCAGATAGCAGCATTGCACCTCTTTATGTGTCCATTCCGCCATATTGCCCCCTCTTTGTGTGTGCCCACCTCAGCCTTTGTTCCCCCTCCATGTCCAGCCTTCACATCCCCATTCCAAAGACGCAGAACACTTACCTTTGCTCTCCCTCCGGCTCTCTCCCCTGCGGTGCGCTCTGCAGAATTACCGTATGACGCTGATGTGACGCTTATATGACCTTAGATCACGCTAGCGTCAATCGGTAGAGCCGCGGCTGTGCACAACACAGCCAGCTCATTTCCAGGGCAATAAGCTTTGGAGCCTGCAGGCACTGGGACCCACCGGGGATTTCCCCAGCTTCCTGGTAGGCTACAACCACTGTATAAGACGCACACAGTTTTTACACCACAAATTTTTCGCAAAAGGGTGCATCTTATACATGGCGAAATACGGTAACTTCAAGCACCTACTTAAGTCTGGATCCAGCCCCTTGTTCTCAGTAAAAATAGTATCCAATGATGTCGTGTGCACATTTGGAATCACATGATTTATCTAATCAGTATGATGGCTCATCTGAGTTTGAATTATCAATCAAAAAGAATAAAGTGTTATAACGAAAAGTTATAAATGTTATAAACATTTTGTATACTCTGATATTTTTAGACTGTGACCAACAAGCTTTCTATCCTGTTACCACACAACAGAACAGATGCAGATCATTCATAATTCAAACTGCAAATACTGGAAAAACAATTAGGAAACATTTTCTAATTATGCAATGTAACAGCAGGACTCAGTCACAAACCAACATAAAAGGATCCGTGTCATTGTCATGGCTGCTGTGCGGTGCAAGTTGACCTTAAAGCATATGGACGCACAGGAGAGCGGGATAGGCTTTATAATTATCTAGCAATCTTTTTTTTGCACGAGGAATTCCAACTCCAGTTGTGTCCATCGTCTCTCTGACCTGCGCCAGTCCTAATAGGATAAGTCCAGCAGGGATCTGATCATTCTGGATGAACGTTTGTTGATGTTTTGGCTCTCAACTGGCCAGATCCAGACCCAGTCTGTCCGTACAAGAGAGAGAGAGGGGAGTGCACGCCCCATTACTCCCCTCTCTCGTGCGTGCTTTATGGCAGCTTACGCAGCCATAAGGCAACCTTAATGTAATCGTGCGCATCAGCGGTCCGTACGACCGCTGATCCGCACAATGGGGGAGTCTCCTCCCACACTGTACATTTTGCATGCTTCCCCACGCCCATTTGTGAGTGAATGGGTCATACGTAACCCTAGCGTAACATCTGGAGGGCGCATGCACCCTCCAGTGAAAACAGGCCACTTACGCACCTTGCGTATGTAAGTGACCTGTCGGGCGCGGGTCTGTATCAGGCCCAACATCACCATAAAATATGCTGCTCACATCTCATATTAAATAAAATCTACCAATACTCACTTAATTGTCAGAAAGCTGCTTTTTGGTATATGGACCAGGTTTCCTTGTTCAGACGTTTGAGGGCTGAAAATGAAAACTATGAACTTTTATATATTTAGGGTCCATATGAGACTGGACACAGGGCTAGAGTGGATATTCTAGGGTGATCACGAAGAGCAATGTAGTAGAGCACATGAGGAAGCTATAGCTAGCTGGAGTTAAGCTTCATGCACGCTACAGTTTTTTAAACGATGGAAGACAATACAGAACATTTTTATTGCCAATCAGTCTTCATACACATTACAAACGATTTTTGGTTGAGCCTTCAGTACTGAATGGCTTGTTCGTTTAAATTAAACTTTTTAAAAGATGTGATTAAACGATTTTCTGTACTTTGCAACGATCAGGCATGATCAGCGTACACACTTTCACGGGTGTTTTGAATGATTATCGTTGTGTGTATGGGGCTTTAGTCACAGAAGTGTACACAGAAAGATACACAAGAACCCCAGTACTGAACAGTCTCTATTGACTGCGAGTGGCATATAGGTTGATAACAGCTGATAGTAGTCCAGGCTGTGAATGACAGTCAAAAGTTGAGTGAGGTAGTGTCAATTAACTGCACAGACTGAAGCGATGAATGAGTGAGCTGTAACTTGCAGAGGTTTCACAAGCTGCATACGATTGCACATGTTGATGTGTAGATTAAATAAACTTAAGCTTGTGGATGATTGCTTGCTTGGACTAGCAATGCTGTTAACACACAGGGGGCCAGATTTACTAAGCTGCGGGTTTGGAAAATTGATATGTTCCCCATAGCAACCAATCAGATTCTAGATCAGTGCTCCCCAACCTTATCTCACCCTCGGCACGCCTAAGCCCTTCCCAGAATTCCGTGGCACATCTAACCCCTTCTCAGAATTTCGTGGCACACCTAAGTCCTTCCCAGAATTCCGTGGCACACCAAAAGCAAAATATACAAAAAAAAAGCAGAAATTACAAAGTACATAAACAGATATTATTTTAATTGTTATTTTTTATTTGATACATTTAAAAATCACAGCTAATAACTTTTTTTTCTTATAACTAATTTAACCCTTAGCCCCCATCATGTGTCTCCAACCTCCCTAGTATTTCCCATTCATGTATCTGCAGTCTCCCCAGTATAACCAATCATGTTTTTTCAGCTCTCCAGTAATTTCGCATTCATGTATCTGCATCTTCCCTAGTATAACCTTATTTCCTTAAGGCGAGGTCTTTCAGTGCTTTTTCTCCTGTTGGAGGCATTGCACCGCGGCACACTTGGCAACATCCCCTGGCACACTGGTTGAGGAGCACTGCTCTAGAGTGTAAGCTTGTGGCAGGGCCCACTTACCCACCAAGTCTGTCTGTTGCCATCCAGTCTTGTTATAATGATTGTTAAATTGTAAAGTGCTATGTAATCTGATGTCACTATATAAAAATCTGTAGATCCTGTAGTGGTCATAGTACATGCTAAACCCCCACCCCCTCATATTTGAAATGATTTACAAATTTAAGGTAATTTAAGCATGTGCACAGGTCTCCGGGTCTTGTATTGTCTGACTGCTGAAGCCTGAGGCTGGACTGAAGAGTAATGGTCAGGCTGAATAGTAGCTTAAATATATTTTACAAATAGAAATCATTAGTGATTAGTGAAACTGCATCTTGAGCCTGAACATAAAGGGCCCCCAGCTTGTATCCCCCAGCTGTCAGTAGTCAATTCCTGCAGGTCCCAGAGGAGTGTAACATCTGCAGCCTGAAGACTTACTTTGTATCATAATGCCTTCCTGAAATGACATTATGATTTTACCTAAAACTCGTTAAGCATTGTGCTTTTCTGAATAGTGTAAATAGTATTTTACCTCTGTTCCCATATTTCTCTATGGCGATGAAGGGAAATGTGAAATAGCAGTAACAGAAAAGAAATCTGCCATTGCTTTGAAAAAGGAGAGGCGTGTGGGTGGAGTAGGGTGTGGGGGGGGGACAGGCCAAACTTCACCTAGGGCACCCAGAGACCTAGCACCGGCCCTGGGCATGCCCATCCCCCATGTGTATGAGATACGCATAGGGGGTGGGCAGAGGCATGCAAATTGCCTATTTTGGCTATTTTTCAGGGAACATGAATTCTTGGTAGTATTATAGTTTAGTGCTGTATATAGTTTTATATTGAGCATTAGGAAAAAAAATATTCACAGGGGTTAATTTACTAAAGGCAACATTTCCAGAGGTTTTTAATCTATCTGAGGTATTAATGGCAAAACCACTACACAGCTGGACTACCGGAGGAACTGTTCTCCCAGCACTAGCCCTGAAGTGGGCACGTCCCCATTGTATCTGGCAGTCCAGACACTCAGCCTGCAGCCGCTGCTGTCGATCCATGATGCAGGGAGCTCTGGGTTTGTCCAATCGATGCATCAGAAGCTACAGGGGGAGGGACAGATACCCTGATCTTCCTGCACCCATTTGATGACATCATTCCGATGGCCGCAGTGGTAATTTGGAGTTCTGACATAGACCTCCCAGTCAGCCTTGAGAAACAGTCTGCAAGAAAGAAGAAAGTAAAGTGGAATGAAGGTAAGTAATGTTGTGTGTGTTTTATGCTTTTCACTGGGGGGGCCCCAGGTAAAGGGGGGACCATGGTACTGAGGGGCACCAGCATTTATCTTGCCAGGCAATTCCAATAAAGTTCCGTTACTGTCTAGTTAAGAGAGAGTATCCATAGTTATTGATTGATTGATTGATTGATTGATTGATTTCTACATGGAAGATATAGGAATCACCAGGGTCAAACACTGATTTGTAATTTGCTGTGCTTTTGTTTACCTCACTTGTCAGAATTTCCATTTTGCAAAAGTGAATCTAATTCTGGTTGTGAATATTTAATATAAATGTTAATACATTGCTGGTATATTATTTTTCTTATTTTTTAGCTTTTTACATTCTAAAAATATCCACAAGGTAGATTTGTGAAAGCTTCTAAAAAGAAAATGTTTTTGTTTTGGTCATAACAGCCAGATTTCATCTATTATATATCTTGTACGTTTTAGAGCAAGGCATTAGAGCCAGCAGGCCCCTGAAGCCATCACCTGTGGCCCTCAGCTCCTTTCTGTGTTGATGTCAAATTTGTTTGTTATTGTTATGAACACTGTATATGACTTAGATACAAAACCACAAGATCAGACAGATTCAGTGAATGATAGTGGATATATTGCTATAGCATTACAGTTTGATATCTTTGTGTAGAACGCCCAGTAGTAAACAGGATAAATGCTAGATAGGGCAGAATGCAGGAAAAAAAACAACAACAGACAATGCAGAATTAAATGGTAAACAGGCAGGTAATGCTGGAACTAGGAATACTGCAAGCTTGTATACAGATGCAGGTACATGTTGTATGGTAAACAGGCAGGTAATGCTGGAACTAGAAATACTGCAAGCTCGTATACAGATGCAGGTACATGTTGTATGGTGAACAGGCAGGTAATGATGGACACAGGAATACTGCAAGCTTGTATACAGATGCAGGTACAAGTTGTATGGTGAACAGGCAGGTAATGCTGGACCTAGGCATACTGCAAGCTTGTATACAGATGCAGGTACACATATGGTGAACAGGCAGGTAATACTGGACACAAGAATATTGTAAGCTTGTATACAGATGCACAGGGCCGGCCCTAGCCAATTTGGTGCCCTTATACTACTTAACTAGTACGTTCTCCCCTGTTCCTCCACTAACTTTTCTCATTCTGTCTTTTTGTAGTCTACTTCACCTGCTCACTGCGATAAAGCACCAATGACTGATCAGGCCCCCCACATCACACATCAAGAAATAAAGACATGACAACAGATATGGCTTTTAAAATAGGGGGCATCGTTTATTGATTAAATTAGATTAGACTATAAGGGAAGAAATCAGGTCGCGGCAATAGAAATATGGGAGGTCAGCAAATCAGGGAGGCAACGATGGTAACGGAGGGCAGGGCAGGCTAGTGGAAGCACACATCCATATCATACTGCGCACCCTGGCGGGTAACCGAGGAGGCAACCGTGCAAGACTAGCCGGCAAGCATAGTCTCCTTGTTTGCTCAAAGGGAGTGTGCAATCCCCGCACGATACCTCAAGCCAGAGCTTAGCACCATATGTGCTGACCACCCCACCAACACTGCCACACTATGCCCCAACTGCAACAAAAAGGCAAGTTAACAAAATGCTAAGGGAAAGGGAGGGTGGGCAGAAAATTCCAGAAGGCGGACAGGAAGCAAAACCAGCTAATTTATAAACTGGTATAACCCGCCCCCTCCCTATTCTAACTGGCTAAGACCTCCCCAACTATTAACCTCTTTACTGTCTGAAGTGAGGAGCCTGCCAGCCAAGGCATTTATATTCGTTTATGCCTAAATGGCATTCTCTCTATTTAGCTGAGTGGAAAAAAGAACAGAATGCCTGGAATGGGTAACACCCACCACCCACATCTTTCTTTTAACTCGTTTTCTTTTTCTCTCTGTCCTTCTCTTCCATTCTCTAAACTATCTCTTTCTCTCTTTCTCCTGTTGGCTTTCCAACAAGCAGATTATGGCTCTATTTACTAACTTCATTTTCAGGTGATAATGCTAACACTAAAACGTTCATTATCACCTGAAAATGAACTTTGTACAATTTACAAAGCTGCATTCGCCCATGGAAATCTGCTGTTTCCATGTCGATGCATATATATTCCTAAGTCTTCGCTGGCCAGTTGATCTTAACGGATGCCAGCACTAATTGCAATTTACTATCCCTCAGTGCCGAAATTATCATTCGGCACCGAAGGTAAAAATAACGCCATCTCAGGATGGCTTTAGTGACTTCATACCAGCGATCTCCCCAAATTCCCCCCATTTTTTTTTTGTACATTGTTTTTTAATGACCGCATCCTCCTTTATGCCAGCGGTCTCCCCATACATGCCCACTTTTCCTCCCCCTAATAACAGTGGGGAGCAGAGCACATCGCGGGACTTCGAGAGACCTCAGCGGAGGGGTGAGTATTAGTAAATTTTAAAGGGGAAGCTGCCAAGCTCGCCGCGAGCACAAGCGAGCCTGGAGCAGCATCAATCCCCTAAGAAAAAAAAATTAGTAAATAAAGCCCTATCTTTCTATTGACTGCAAGAGTTTCCACTTCTCCTCTTGCACTGACTAACACTGCTACCGCCCAACCATGCCCACTTTAATAAAAATGACATGTTAATCAGCATGATACTAAACAACCGATAAAGGGAGAAGAAGCTAAGGAAGAAGAGATAGGAACTTTTGAAGTAGTCTTTACTTAAACTGCCTTTAATCAGACCGAATTAACTCCTGCCTGCCCAGTACCCTATGAACCTCAGTTTAACAATAATAAAAAAAAAAATTACTGCTAATTATAAAATACATAAAATAAATGAATAAAAAAATAGCATAAAAATGATAAATAAAAAGAAGTACTTACCATCTTGAATTTGATCCCATCTTCCAAGCTTTTAATCTATGGGGGAAGTCTTTAAAAAAAAAAAACTCTATGGCTCGCCGCAACTCATGTCCTGCACTGCAGGACATCCCGACGCTAATGACATCTCTGCTGTAATTGGGGTATATTTATACCTTTGGGCAGCCTGTGAAATCCCGTTTCCATGGTGACCAAATAACGTTTGGTCACCATGGAATTCAAGATGGTAAGTACTTCTTTTTATTTATCATTTTTATGGTATTTTTTATTCAGTTATTTTATGTATTTTAAAATTAGCGGTAATTTTTTTTTTTATTATTTGGGGTACTAAATAATCATTGTTTATTTACAGGGGGGCATTAAATGTTAAGTCTTTTTTTTAATGGTAGGGGCCAGCCCTATATTTTATTTAGTAGCTAGGAGGAGTATTAATTTGTGTTTTGTTGTAATGGATGACAGGGCATGCTAGCACTTGGAGATATGAAAGGCTCTGACCCGGTTTTAGCGGACTTAAAAGGTGTCTTTTTTGTTTACCCAGTATTTCTTCTCCCGGAAAAACCTGGGTTTTTAGACTCTGGTTTTTCACATTTGGTGATGTGAAAGGGGTATAAGTGTGTCTTTTCCCCTTTTTATATTGTGTTGTTTAAATGTAAGTTCAAAAGAACAGTTACCTCATACTTCATACTGCTCCATTATAACTGCAGATCATATTATTGAATGAATTACTTTAGATATACATAATGAAGGTTCCCACCTACAGACATCTGAAATTATCCTGGCATGATATTATATGTAGAGACAAAGAAAGAAATGTTCAAACAGATTGTTTATTAACCCGCAGCTACCCTGCCATTCTGTCTATAAAATTTGCAAGTATATGATAAATGACTTCAATATTATTTTTAAAGAACAGTTTGCTGATGCATTTCTATCTTTATTCCTGTGTAGATTATCCCTGCCTTTCATGCAACTGTTTATTGGCTATATTTGGAAGTATGTCTAGAACCAGCAAATGCCAAGGGGTGTTTTTCTACAGAAGCAATTTTTGAGTCTTCAGTGGGTGCCTCTAGCTCATACTGTTTAGAGTTAGGACCTCCCCAGTAGAAAAACATTACAATGGCAGGTGGCTTATCATAAATTTCCAAATGTGTGTAATTTTCTGCTTTTTATTGTACAGATATAATGAAATGTAAATCAACATGTTGTTTTAGCCCTGATAGAATCTGAAAGCAAGTTGACATTGGTTTCCAGTATGGTTGTTTCAAAAGAGGTGATGAATGCCAAAGGTAAAGGTTCTCTGTAGACATGAAACTACTGACGAATATACCCAAACATGCCTTCCAATTAGTATAAAAAGACAAGCAGTAGCGATGGTGGCTGCTATAGCCCTAAAACAAAAGTACCCCCATATGGTGGAACAAGACATTCCCCTTTTCCAGGAGTTCGTGTGGTTCAGATCTAAATGGACAAGTAGACAACTGATACACCAGCTGATAGGGACCAGCTTAATAATGCTGTAATTGAAAATGCATTTAAATCTGTTGTTAAAGTGAATGGTGTAGTATGAGCTTCCAGGCTGGTAAAAGAGTGAATTACTGTGTAGGGTGGACGTTGTTCAAGGGAAATACGTTGAGCAAGTTTTAATACTGTAGGTACATGTTCCTTTAGTTTTGAATATTGCACACACACATCTTTGTAGGGGTCATTTAGGAGAAGTTAAGGACCAGGAAAGTGTGTTATTGTGTTTTACTATCCAGGAATATGTATGGAAGTAAAAAGGTACTGCATATCCTGCCCTGTATGTGACAGAACTTCTCCAAAAACTTCATTCAAATTCTGGTGGTTCATATTCCCTTTGAAAACCAAGTGGAGGAATATGTGGCAAAAAGGTTGAGAGGTTTATATTCTTGCTTGAATTCTGTAGTTTTAGGCTGCTGACAATCATTCACACTCACGTGCACACAGAGCTCACAGGTAGAAGACATGGGTTTAATTAGAGCTAGTCAGTGCTGGGGAGGAAACTAAAAAGAGCTGTTTTTTGTTACAGGTGGTACAATTAACGCCAGCCTAGTTGCAGGTGACCACAGATTGCAATGTGTGTTTAGGTAGCTGCAGGGTCATGGGTTGTATGCATCATACTGACCATCCTAAAAATAAGGTACAGCAACAAAGTTAAACACACTTATATGAGCAGCTTTTATTTGTTGTTCTTATCGCAATAGATAGATAGATAGATAGATAGATAGATAGATAGATAGATAGATAGATAGATAGATAGGTTTTGGATCTGTATTAACGTCGTGGTTTTGGTTTTGGTTTTGCCCAAACCGCCCCCACGTGTTTTGGTTTTGGTTTTGGATCTGCAAAAATTGCTACAAAATGCTAAAATCGCATAATTTGTCTCTTTATTGTCCCTATATTATTATTTACCCCATTAACAATAATTTGCAGTAATTTCTAGTCAATTTTGAGCACCTCACAGGTAACAATATTATTTTCATGCATCTTAGGCCAAACGCTGCAGCGGGCTGGC
>WWET01005869.1:52516-62832 GCA_011038615.1 Limnodynastes dumerilii
ATAGATAGATAGATAGATAGATATGAGATAGATAGATAGATAGATAGATAGATAGATAGATAGATAGATAGATAGATAGATATGAGATAGATAGATAGATAGAATCAGTTAGAATCAGTTCCCCAAATGAGAGCATTATATATAAATAGATTAAACTTCTAATTGAAAGAAATAAATAGGTTTCTTTAGAATAGAAAAAGTGAATAGCATTTTTAAAATGTTGCATTATGGGAAGATTAACTATATATGTGATTCTTTTAGTGACCTTATGCAGTATTGCATTATACCACATATATTGTGTTGGGTGTTAAAAGGAACAACAGCAAAAAATAAAAAAGATTTATAATTACAGAGGTTCCTTCAGCTGTTGCTATAAAAGAGTTAACAGACAATGACAAAAAGCTACTGACCGCTGAAAATAAAGCCAGCGTGGTGTCTCTGACTCCTGGTAAAACATGTCATATTGTTATCAGTGTTGCCGAGTCTGCAGTGTATTTTTCATGGTGACCCCAATAAAACAGCAAACAGAAGCCCATTTCCACCTGCCTATGAATCACATCTTACATTCCGCAAATCATAGACAATGCTTTTTCTGAGTGTGAAAGCTACATTCCAGCAAACAGAAAGCTTCTCCCATAGTAAATGAGTAACCTTCACCCGAGGTTTCCTGAAAATCGCTCATTTTCTCTCCTCAGCGCTGGGTGTTTAGTAGATAATAGCAGCAGAGTCTGCCTGGTTGTGCATTTCCAATCAAAAGATTTAACTGTGAATATATTTGATAGATTTAACTGTGCTTAGTTGTGAAATTTACCTGCGACGTTCATGAGAATTCGAAAAGAGTTGTGTTGATTGCATCTTTACAGGTGGAGGGGGCTCCATAAACAGCATTAAGGCTGCTTAGCCTCCAGATTATAGTCAAGTCATAATGTTTGTGGTGGGGTTATAATAGCTACAAACTGTGTAAGATTTTCTAAGCGGGTCTAGACAGAAATCAGCTTGCCCTGTGCTGTGCAATCATTTACTGTGCAGTCTGCTAAATGGTGAGTGTGGGGCTCCGATCCGACCGACCTTTGATGAGGCATAGCAATCGATCCACGGAGCACCGAAAGCTCAGTGCGCCAAAATTTTAAGTTAAAATAGTCCCTCACTCCTTTCCCTAATTCTAACCCTAACCCTCCCCTCTCACTACCCTAACTCTAACCCTATAGTCCAATAGATCAGGATTCTGACTTCTCAGTCCAGCTTATTGAATCCCTGCTGTATCCAACTTTTTGTGCAAGTGCGATTTCCTTCCATTAAGATTTCCAATTGGTCCTCACTTAAAATGAGGACGGACTGGAAGTCTGGATAGAGTGGCATGCATAGTGCACACCCATACTGTAAAATTAGAATACCTCCCCTTCCCACTAGCACTTGCACTCACCCTCCTGTCGGAAACATATTGGAATGGAAATCAGTAATGAGACTCAAAATCCATACGAGGTGTTGTCCAAATCTGAGTAATCATCAACTATCATCGTGGCTCCGGAATGATGATTATTATAAGGCACCACAGGTGTCCGCAGCACTGTACAAAATACAACAAAATACAGTACAGACATACAGGGTAGGGATGGACAGCATAATATATATTTAAAACAATATGACTATAAAAATATCACAGAAATACAATAAAATGAAGCAAGCACAGAACACAAGGCAAAATGCAATGCGTCAAGCTTGGAAGATTGCGAGGTGTTTGGAAGATCAGGGAGCAGGGGATAGAAAGCAGTGAGAGGTTGAGAGGGAGCCACCAGATGGGGACGGGGTAAAAGGGTAGCATACGGCGACAAGAGGGTACGAAGTGAGGGGGGAGTGTTGGAGGAAGGAACAACACTAGGATGGAGGGCCCTGCTCCTGTGAGCTAACATACTATGTGGCTCACAGTATGATCCGAATGATCACACTGCTAACCTCCTGTCTTGCAATGATGGATTTCTAATACCCATGTCCAACTGGAGCAAAAATAGAGGTGGGTCGGTATTCTGGATGAGTACGCAGTCTGTTAGCACGCCTATACTGTATACAGTAATACCAAATCCCACCCACTTGTGTGAAGTGTCTTTTGTCAGCAGTGGATTGTGTTCCGGTCAGATAATACTGATGTAAGAACAGATAGAATGCAGTCTGACAGCAAAGAAATTAGAAGTTGCCATCCTGGATCCAGTTCAATATGACACAGCAATAATTAGCACAATAATATATAAATGGTAATAAAACTAGTCATAATTAGGACCAATAACAATTGTAACACTAATAAAATGGTCAGTAATTGGACCAAAAAGGAAATAATAGCTATATTCCTAATAAGCTTGTGCTTGGATTTAATTAGATCCAGTAACAATATGGCAATGCTTATTTTCTATAATGTGCAGTAAATGTTCAGTTGTATTTATAGCACCAACATCTCATTCAGCATTCTTCAGTCATGCTATTGGTAATGCTCCTTTTTAATGTTCTCTCTTATGGGTTTCTTAAACAGTATTCATTGACAGACAAACTCAAGAATCTATCACATATGATCAGATGACCAGCAACCTCCGGTTGGCTTTGTTGATTTTATATGACCATCTGCACCTGTGGAAGAAAAAACTACCAAGCAAGTCAATTGCGCTCCGAATGCCAGACGTTCTTGAGTGCCTCTGTTGCTCCAGTAGCTTTAAAAGATATTCATTGCTCCTTAGTTGACCATTTTTAATAAAATTACAACTGTGCACCCAGGGTCAGTGGGGAAGGCTGCTTGGTCTTTTATCCCAGGCCCAGAGAGAGAGAAGGGCCCGGCACTGATACTCACCTCAGGTCTCTAGCTCTAAGCTCTCCAGCAGCAGCAATGCCTGCTTCTGGAGAGCTGTACCAGGCTGCACAAATGAAAGATGATGCACAGTACTTTCCCTATGCATCAGCCATCTTGCAGGTCTGCAATACTCCACCTATATGTGATGTCATGCTGTGTGACGTCATATAAGGGCCCCACAATCTGATGGCAGTCCTGCATGCATCCATGTTCTACCATAAGAATGCCCCACTGGAACTTGGGGCCAGACTCACAGATGATTAATTTACACACTTCTGAACACTATTTACACATGCGCAGTACCAATTTCTCCACATTGGAATACAGCCAATCGTACCAGATATGCATGGGCATAGGCATGCAAATTGTGCAGTAAAGGGCTTGGCTAAGCCCTTACTTACCATCCAGTATTCCGCATGCTTGCAAATTCATGCGGAATACTAAAGGTAGTGTCCTGTAATGGATCCAGCATCTGCACATAGGGAGTAGGGGAGTGTCCTGTTCTTCTGCATGCTGAATTGTGGATCTCCAATCCTGTGCACTAACCTCCACAGCTGAGGCTAGCGTATGGAATTTAGGACTGTCACAAACAATGGTACTTACCGTATCAGGGGTTGCCTCCTTGCTGGTCCTGCCTGTTCTTTCCCTTTACAGAGGTGCCACTCTCAGCCTGTGGCAGCCTCCTGTCTTGTTCTGCCATGCTTTCAGTGGATGCATTCTGGTGCCAGCCGGCAACGTCCTCCGGTGGATGGGCCCTGACATGATGGAAATCCCCACATGTTCACAGTTAACCAACCGGACTCTGCCTCTAGTGGTCACATGACCTGAACCACCAATCCATGCTGGAAGAGGGCTATTTAATCCCTGGGCACTGAGCAAAGTACAACTAGTGAACTTTAAGTGTATGTTTCCTGGCTCCTACGGTTCACTTTTGGAACCCTTCAGTATATTTATCTTGCTATATCCAGACCCTCGTGTCAGACTGCTTACTCAGGGTTGCCAACACTCCCGGAATGTCCGGGAGACTCTCGAAATTCGGGCAGTTCTCCCGGTATCCCGGGAGAGCCTGCAAATCTCCCGCAAGTGACTTGAGGCCCGTGGTTTCATGGAAATACTAGTGTTTCTAGGCACAGGGAGGGACTTAATGACGCAGTTTGCGCCATCAAGCCCCATCAAGATCCCTATTACAGCTAAAAACAGGTAAGTATTAGTCAAGGAGGAGGGGTTTAATGAACCGATTTGCATAAATCACATCATTAAGTCCCGCCCCTGCATGCATCCGGAGGGAAGCTGGCAATAGTGGCCAATCCTGTGCTAACTCCTTGGATCTTTGCTGCAGCACCTGCCATCTCCAATCAGCCCGCTGCACCTGCTGTATGCAGATCATTGCAATTGTGTCTCCTGCTCATCTATTGCACTGTGTCTCAGTTGCCTCAGTCCAGTCCTGCCTGCAATTGCTCAGAGTCACAATTGCCTCAGTCTTGCCCTCTGCTGGTTCTAATCTAGCCCATGAAAAGAGTCTACTTGAAGCCACCCAGCTTCTGCTATACCTGACTGCTTTACACGCAGGTGGGAAACTGGAACAGATACCCAACCCAATCATTCCGTGACAAGGACTTACTGTGGATCCGGACCTTGATCGCTATTGTATTTTAGATTGTGTGGTCAGAATATCTAAGATTCTGCAGATAAAGTTCATTTTCCTTTCCTATGAGGAAAATCCGAAAGTGACAATAGAATTCCGGTTAAAAAGTCACACTGCAGAACTCACAGTGTTCCTATTACTCTGCAATATCCCGAAAATTAATCTAAGCACAAGCAAGCTCTGAAGCAATGAGTACAAAGCTTTTATGCAAGTGCCTTAAAAAAGGAGATTTTATTCCTGTCGCAAAATATTGTCCAGCCACATATGGTACTGTAGTTTAAATCCAGCAGTTTCCACAATTGCTGAATTACCTAATAAAAAAGTAACGTTTCTATGAGAGCATGCCAAAGTCACCAGCTATATATTTTTGCATCTATAAAAAGGCAGAGAAAGGGCCGGGAAGTGTGTTAATCTTGAAACTTTTGCTGTACGCGGCTTTAGAATATGCAGTCTGCTATGCGCAGAAGAAAACTCCTCCGTAATCCTAGTAGATTATCTGATAAATTCCAGTTTAATGTAAATATATTGTGTGCTGAATATTTGTATTCATTTTGTTGACATTAATGAGATAACAAACAATATTAAATTGTTCTGCAGGCCGTAACTTTTGAATGGATGTTCTCAGATTTTATGGCATTTATATTGTAGGTCTGGCATTTATTTAAAAATAAAAAATTCAATCTTTATTTAAAAACTGTGAATAAGAAAAACATAAGTATACAAGCTCCAATCTCACACACCACTACATACAACTCTGATGGCTCCTAAGAACTCAGAGTCAGTTGTATTATGTTTATGTGTACTATGACACTGCATGCTTGTGATGAATTGTAATCCATAAATAAAAAATTAAAGGTATAGCAAAAATTATGAAATAAATTATTTACCTTATCCCTACTCCTACTCCTGCTGCTGCCTCTCTCTCTGTTCTGTCCCTGCTGCTGCCAATTCTCTACTCCACTCTGTCCCTGCTTCTCCAGGCTCTCCTTTCCACTCATGTGTCCTTCCCCACTGTCCCCACTGCACCCAACTCTGTTCTCTACCCCTTGCCTTCCCTGACTGCTTCTGTGTCCTTCTCACTCTGTCATTGCTGCTCCTAGCTCTTTCCTTTATTCCTTGCCTTTCCTGCTGCTCCTTGCTCTGTCACCAGTCTCCCAGCTCTGTCCTCTACTCCTTATCTTCCCAGCTGCTCCTGTGTCCTTCCCCACTATGTCCCCGCTGTACTCAACTCTGTCTTCCCCTCTTTGTCTTCCTTACTGCTCCAAAGTTTTTCCTGCTCTGTTGCATCTCCTCTCATCTCCTTTTTCTGGTCCTTGCCTTCCCCACAGCCCTTCTTTGGCTTGTCCCAACTGCTCCCACCTTTGCTTATCCTGTCCTCACTCCTCCTCTTGGCTGTGCCTTGTTTTCTCTCTTCTCCTCTAGGCTCTCTCCTGTCACCTACTGTGCTTTACCCTGTCAGCTGATTTGCTCTCACTTTCTTTCTTCTTACTTGTCTCTAACAAGTTTCTTTTTCTCTCGACACTCAGTTATGACTTCTGGAATCCTGCAGCCTCCAATAGTATTATCTCCTGCAGAATCTGTCAGGCGCAAGAGGAACGTGAAGGTCTATAATGGGTTAGGTGAACAGACTAAAATGACTGTATGTGTTGCATTTCACTTGCCTTGCAAAGTTCATTATATAAGAATAGCAACTAACATGCATTGTATGAGTAAAATAAAGGGATTTGGTCTAATTCTTTAATACAAAAAAAAAATGCAGACATGTCCACTGAAGTCATTAGGTGATTACTGATAGTTCCATAACCTCACCAGGTTCAGGCAGTTTACAGTAAGGAATAGACAGTGTAAAGAAAGAGAGAACTTATAGACTAGTAAATCTGAGATAATGATAGAAAATACCATAGGGTTAGCAAACAGTGGCGCCAGTCAGAAAACGTATGTACTTTAATTGCTGCCTATTACAAAATCTAAGCTTTCTGCTTTTTTTTTCCAGCTAACAGAAGAGATTTGGAAGCTGCCCAGTTCACTGAGCAGCATATTGTCTGAAACTGCAAATGTGACAAGGAGAAATCACATAGTCCGCCAGTGCAGAGAAAGATCACAGGGATTAGAGCATGACGGAGCCCTAGACGCAGCACTGCTTGTTCTTGTGCTGCTGTACAGAAAGAAACTAAAGTTACAGAATGGGAAAGTGCCTGAGGCAGCAGTAATACTACACATCTATCTTCTGGAGTCATTTATTAAAGGTCTAGAAACACTGTCTATCCTATAACACAGACATCAAACAAATGAAGGTTCAACAAACTAAAAATGAAATAGAGTGCTCCTAACATAACAGCCGTCCTGAGAGAACAAAGCCAGACTAGAAGCACTGTACACTGAGAAAACAAGAGGGACTTTCATGGACACTTTGGACCTGATTCACACTTAAGAACGCGACAGGTTCCTAAATATACGCAACAAATAGCAATGAAACTCCCTCGGCACGCCCCCGGTTTTCAGGTTCTTATGTGACTTACGAGTGCCATAGGGCTCCCTTAACTGTAGGTTCGCATTTGAATGCGTAGAGCGTCTACTTAAGAACTTAACTGCATAACCGCACCTTTATTTGCACATTTAAATTTCTCTCTCCACCCAAATCTGCGTATCTGCCTAGTTACTTATTCATGGAATGCCCATTCTTGCGTATGTTACTAGGGGCCTGATCCAGACCTACGCTCGCAAGCGATCGTACGCTGGTCGTAAGCGTAAATTCGGCAGAAAAAACGCACTGCACATGTGCAGAATGACAACTTCCGGTCGTACCAAAGACCTTTTCGTAGCGGCAATTGAGGCGTCCGTATTGTTTGTGTATTTTCCGACGACGGGGCGTGTTTCTATTACGAAGTTAGTACGGACGCTGGAGTTAGGGAATGTAGGCGGGGGGAGCCATTTAAATTGGACAGTATGGGCCGGCTTAGTCCGGTACGAACAGCGCATCGCTACGAAAATTCGTACCGACGCCGGGAAAAGTTAAGGTACCGACGCCGAGTTAAGGTAGGGTTCAGCCGGCGTACGGAGGTAAAGGTAATGGGAGTGTCATGGCAGTGAAAGTTTTTACGCTGAAGCGGTAATACGCTCCGCTCTCATGCATAGGTCTGGATCAGGCCCTAAGAACCTAGAGATTTTAAGTTCGTAGTGTATAAGCACGGAATTTGCGTCCTTAAGTCCTACATTAATAGCGTAGAAAAGTTACTAAGCATGCTCAGTGCATCCGTTAGTAAATATACGCACCTAAAGTCATAGGAATTCTTAAGTGTGAATCAGGTCCATTGTGGATATCCTAAAGGACTGGATCTGATTCTTATGTGATTGCATCTCCAAGCAATGAATCCGATCTACAAGTGGAGTGGAACATATGAATCTCTATTGTACATTGTGATAGGAAGCCCTGCCTGCTTGTACTTGTAACTCAACCCCTTTGCCAGGAGGTGTCATTCCTGTTCTGGATGAGTTGCAATGTTACACTTATACATGGTCATAAGCAAAAAGGAAAACATAGAAACATAGGGCCTGATCCAGACCTACGCTGCCCGACGGTAATACGCAGGGCGTAAGTGTAAGATCGGCTGAAATGCCGATCTGCGCATGCGCCAGCCAGATGTTGGCCAGCGTTACTACTGAAACGTCCGATCTAGGATCAGGCGTCCGTAGTATCAGCGTAGTAATGGCTGAGGGGGCGTCCCTCGCTGTTACTACGTAAATGTTAGTGTAGGTAGGCAGGGGAAGGTAGTTTAATGAGGGAGGGAGGGGTTTTAATTAATACGCTCTTGTCTGAAATTAGGGTAGCCTACAGCCAGCGTAAGCCAGGGAAAATACGCTCGGACAGGGGGGAGTGTCGGGGGGGAGTGCACGCCGATACGCTGTGCTTTACTAATCGGCGTAGGTCTGGATCCGGCCCATAGAGAGTGTCGGCAGATAAGAGCCACGTGGCCCATTCAGTTTGCCCAGTGGTTTATTTAAAACTAATACTGATCCTATTTTACCCTCAATTTAGATAGAGATTTAGGATATCCTTATAATGATCTCAAGAATGTTTAAGCTGCTCTAATGTGCTAGCCTCAATCACCTCAGATGGGAGGCTATTCCACTTATCTATCACCCTTTCAGTGAAGACATTTTATAAGATTTTATACACGTCTTTGTATACTTTTATATCTACGCCTTTGAATAATTCTGCTCTCCTCTAGCTGGTCACAACCCTTGATATATTTGAAAGCTGCTAGCATGTCCCCCCTCTCCCTTCTCTGCTCCAAGCTAGACATGTTTAGTTCCTCTAGCCATTCTTGGGATTGGTTGTGTGACACAGGTCAAAGACCATTTTAGTTGCTCTTCTTTGCACAGTCTCTAATGTATTTATGTCTTTCTGGAGATATTGCCTCCAGAACTGAACACAGTATTCTAGTTGAGGCCGCACTGACACTATAAATGGGCATTACTACTTCTCTGTTCTGCTACTAATTCCTCTCCCTCGGCAACCAAACGCATGCAATGTCACGAACACAGAAACAAGGAAAATCTGATCTCAGAATCCAGGCCAAAATGATTGATCTCTCTTATTAAGATTATACAGCTTTCTAATTAGTCATTTGAGGAGTTTATTTGGACATATTTTGTGACATCTGCTTTTGCTGGTTTTATGTGCATGTTAACAGCGTACGTGGTAGATATTCAACTACTGGCAATGTGCCCCTGGAACGGCCATGGTGTGGATTGCACATGGCACCTCTATTGTGCCAAGGAAATGATGTCCAATGTGACTCCAAATGGGGCAAACATTATATGTAACAAGATAATAAAACGTGAATTATCCCTAATACGCTGGGCCTGATGTAGGGATCAGACCACGCCTAGTCACAAGATGAATGACTACCCCTGTCTCTGGATATCTGTGCCACAAGTCTGGAGTACCACAGGGGCGAGTAATATGTATCATTTCCAATAGGATTGAGGATGGAGACCAATGGGGCTGTACTGAGCCTGATACTGGCAAATCACGTCTCCAGCGCTGGGACTTTACTAAGTGGCAGAAAGGAAAGAGAGAACTGATAGACAAAGAAAACAGTTTTATGTTGTTAGGGATTTCAGTTCTCTCTATTCTTTTGAAACTTACCCCTAAATCATTAATGTAAAGATAACTCCACAGAGTAACTCACTGCAGTAATCCCAAAGGCAGGCTTGGGGTCCGGTACACTCATATATTTCCCTTATCCCTCCACAATAGGTAAAACAAATATAATAATAATAATAATAATAATAATAATAATAATAATAAATGAATACAGTTATAATAGACTAATAAGATACTGTCAGAACTGCAGTAAACCAAAAATGTATCACTGAGCCACAATATATAGAACAAAGAGCCAGATCCACACTTAATAAGGATGCATGCCGGATGTTACATGTGGAGATCCATGCATTCCTTCTGCCCGCCTATAATCTCTAAATTGGCATTTAAATTTTACACTTGGGGTGGGCTTAAGGGCTTATACGTGGATCAGCTGTCGGACAGACCACTGATCGCACATGTGACTTAAAGCTGTTTTATGGCAATGTAAGTCACATAAACTCCGCATGAGACAAGAGAGTGACTGGGGAGATCTCTCCCCTCTTTTGTGTGGACTGTGGCAAGCCTCTCTCTCTCTCTCTCTCTCTCTCTCTCTCTCTCTGTGTCTCTGTGTGTCTCTCTCTCTCTCTCTCTCTCTCTCTCTCTCTCTCTCTCTCTCTCTCAAACACATATAACTGATCCCTTGTTATAGTAACTGCCCTGTGTTTGGAATTCTCTTCTATGTATGT
>WWET01005869.1:72816-82912 GCA_011038615.1 Limnodynastes dumerilii
CAAGCTTGGAAGATCAGTTAGCAGAGGATAGAGCGCAGTGAGAGGTTGAGAGAGAGCCACCAGGTGGGGATTGGGTAAAGGGTAGCAGAGGTGGACAAGAGGGTACAAAGTGAGGAGGGAGTGGTGGGGGAAGGAACAACACTAGGATGGAGGGCCCTGCTCACGTAAGCTGACACACTATGTTGGAGGGAAGAACTTACAGAAGACATAAGAAGAGGGAAGGAAGTGGACTGCTGGTGTGAGCAGAGGAGAGGGGAAGGAAGGAAAAGAAAGGATAGATGTAGGATGCAGTGAGGATTTTAAGAAGAAGATGGATAACTACAGACCCCCGCACACACGTAAAGGATGCAGGGGTGTGGATCTGGGCCCTAGTTGCTAACTGGCCTATGGTTTGTCGACTCCACAGGTTTACCCCTTAACAACAGTAAAGTTTAGTGTTGGTACATAGAAAATAGAGAAATCACCCCCAAATATTCTCTATACCCGCACAGACTGGACAGTATTATTGCCATTGCAAAATAATAGGGCAGAAGTGGACGCTTACATATTTCTTTATTCTTTGCTCTATAATGACTACAGAACCTGGCATCACCAGCAGAAGAGTTTCCTTCGGGATACAGTTGTCGCTGTAGCAAAAACTATTTTGATGCTGACACAGCCAACAACTTACTGACAGCTTTATAATCAAAAAGAGTTTCATTTGGGAACGAGTACAATGTCAGATGTAATTATTTCAAGGTTACTAGAAGGTGATTGTTAGGGTTATGCTGTGGGGTGAGGACGTGTTAGGTTTAGGTTAGGCCACAGGACAGGAATGGTTAGGGTTGGTGTTAGGAGACCGTTAAGGTTAGACTGCAGGTAGAGGATGGACAAGGATGCAGAAAGGGGATGGTAAAAGTTTAGCTGCGGGACCAGGTTGGTTAGGGTTAGGTTAGGCCGGGGGATGAGGATGGTTAGGGCTAGGTTAGGCCGGGAGATGAGGATGGTTAAGGTTAGGTTAGGCTATGGGATGAGGATGGTTAGGGTTAGGTTAGGCCGGGGTATGAGAATGGTTAGGGTTAGGTTAGGCCAGGGGATGAGGATGGTTAAGGTTAGGTTAGGCTGTGGGATGAGGATGGTTAGGGTTAGGTTAAGCCGGGGCATGAGGATGGTTAGGGTTAGGTTAGGCCAGGGGATGAGGATGGTTAAGGTTAGGTTAGGCTATGGGATTAGGATGGTTAGGGTTAGGTTAGGCTGTGAGATGAGGATGGTTAGTGGATGGTTAGAATTAGGCTGCAGGAAGTGGTTAAGGTTAAGCTGTAAAGAGGGACCGCTAGGGTTAGTTGCAGAAACAATGCTGTCTGTGGTAGCGATATAAATGCTGGGATGTGATCTGTCGACATGCGAGCCACACCCTTTATTCAGTCCTGTATTACACTATAGAATAAGTATGACGGAGTTGTTTTTTTATTACTTTTATAGTGATATCTAATGCTGTATCGGTTACAATTAGCTAAACTTGTATTTTTATACATCTGATGGCTTCTTTATTACAAAAACATTGAAATGATTGTTAGCAAGTTTGGTCCGCGCATACGCATACATAAATGGTACGTAAATAATCTACTATGCATGTGTAGTAACTCAATTCTTAAAACAGCGTACGTAAGATGAAAACTACGTAACTGTGAATCCGGACCTTTGTATGGAAGTTTCAGGAATTTGAACCGATTCAATATTTTTATATCTGAGGGTTTTAGAATTTTGAGAAAAAGTTACATAAGACGGCACAATTTTACAAGACGTTTAATGCATTAAGCCCTTATCTGCCCTGTCGCTTTCCTTCAGTTACACTCTGGTTTGATTGTGGCTTTTAACAGGGGGCCAGTAATAGCCACCTGATGGTAGATTCTGACTCTCCTAATCTTAAAATGGTACTTTGGAACTTTTGACTGGCTGACACATGAGCAAGCAGCAAATAACTATGGAAGGGATGAAATCTGGCCAAAATGTGCTTGTTTTCGGAAAATAATGTGGGACTGATTGGAAAGCACAGCTATTGCTTGGATAAGTGCTTTGCACAAGCCTTTGCAGCTGCATCTCAGCTTTCTGGACTAGATATAATTAATACGGGCAAAGGCCAGACAACAAGTGATAAAGAGTAGGCTAAAAATACACAAGAATATATTATTGTCAGTACTTTACTAGCCAGTAATTTGGCTGCTGAACAGACAGGAGCTTCCCAGGCTATTTCTATTGCACAACCCACAGAATGGCACTGACACAGCACTTATATATTGTGTGCGATCAGCAATAAAGCCAAACACCTCTGGATATACCGAAAAGAAACGCGTTGCCGGATTCTGAATGAATCACATTAGGGAACTTTTGCAAGTTCATGTGAAGTGTGAGCTGTGAGGCCACTGGTTGTTTTTTAGGGTGAGCTTCTCCCACCTTAAGTATTTAGGCTGTTGCAGTCCTGCTAAAGATTCCATCTGTTATTGTATACTTCACAGTTTTTCTTATGCAATATAGTAATGCTTTTTGTTCTACATGTGATACATTTACTCTTTCAAGTATGCTATTGCCACAGATGTGATATATTCACCCTTTTGTAGATTTTTTATTTAATGAATTAAAGCTTGTGTTTTTACTTCTCAGCTGACTCTGTGTATATAATTAGGTGTGCACTATTTAAAGGTGTCTGTAGTACACAGACTGTGTACTACGTTTTTTCTTTGGTTCTATCTTTTGCAAGTTGCTTGCGTAAGTTTCCATAAATGGTAATAGTGCACATATTGTTATGCTATGGATCCCCATGCATATGGAACATAATACAGGTGGGGGGTAGGTGTGCCTTGACATCCACATGTCTAAATCCTGCAAGGGGGCGGGGTTAGGCATGCAGATGAGGTTGAGCGGGCGGCACTTGTGCACAGATCTGCGTTTTGACTGATGTATATCTGTAGGGTTACAAGTGACAGGAGAGTTCACTTCCCTCTCACATGTGGACCTTCAGACGTGCTCACTTTTGCAGCTGGAAATGATATGGTTAAAAACAATTCTTAGAAAACAAAATTTTGCAAGACAATCAGGACAACAGAAGCTGAATGCAAATGATTTCAATTAAAGGTTATTTACTAAACTACAATTATGTTCCGCCAGCGCCCTTTCTAAAGGTCAGTTACCAAATGTAGACTGTGGTATGCATAAATACAGAGCTGGAATACTGGGGCTTATGACGCAGTATCGGCTTTGTGCCCCAGATCAAGTCATCCAAGGTTCACACGTGCGGACTTTCAGACCTCCATGAATAGGGAACACACAAGGAGATCTGGATCGTTTTTAATATATCAGACCTTTACATTGTTTATCACACAATTAAACAGCACAATGCATGAGCTGAGCATGTGCCTGCTTTGTGTATTCATTAGTTGTACGCATATACATGGCAGAGTAGTAGCACAATTCAGATGTCTGGATGCACATGTTACATGTCTATTGTTTTTACATGTCTATTGCCAGTCAAACATTGTGCACTAGGAGGTAATAAAGTAAAAAACATATTATGTGCCATATTAATCATGTCATTGTGTAATAGTATTCTACTCCTGTCTCTCCTACGTACAGATTGTATAGTTATTCTAAAGAGATAGATAATGTTTACTGAGCAAATGTCTGGAGTTTTGACGGATTCAGAAGATTTGGGGTGTTGCTGCTTTTTATGTCTATGCAATTTTCCAGAAATAGAAAATGCTTTGAAGAGCTGGTCATGCACATGCCTATTACGCATCGGAACACACTACGAATGATTATGGATTATGCACTGTAAGCCCTTCCTATAGCGGGGCATGAAAACATGAACGTATGGTAGAAGGGGGAGGTATTATCATACAGAAAGGGCTGGATCAAGGACGTAGGTACAGTCCTTCATTACACCCTAGCCTCTCTTTACATAGGTGGTGTGCATAGAAGTGAAGGTAGGCTTCTGAACTGCCCTCCCAGGTATAGAATATAGGATGGTACATGCAGAATTTTGCTTCTGCTGCTGAGAACTTCAAGCGATGAGTGTACTTAATTCTGGAGCCAGCCACACGCAACAAACTTTTGCCCTAATATTGATGTCATGCATCTCCAGGTAAACCTACACTCAGCACTGAGCTCCAAGGGGACATCTTTGGAGACACTGGGCAGCAGGCACCTCCATCTATCCTATGCTCTCTATCTTCCACCCATCTGCCATACAGTAGTGGTGGAAGCATAGTTACAATCATTGGGCTGGATCCAGACTTAAGAAGGAGCTTAAAATTTAGGACCTGGTTCACACTTAAGAATCTTCTTAAAATAAGAACTTAAAGTCACTCGTGGGCTAAACCATGTTGATTGCGGGGGAGTCATATTTCATCTGTTGCTAACAGTGCTAGTGTTGAGAGGTGATATTTCCCAGCCCAAGTCTAAATAACAGTGTGATAATAAAGCTGGTCAGTATCTGTTTTCAGTAAGCAATTCAAAGATGTATTCCTGCATGCAAAGATTACAATTAAATTAATTCCTCCTGTAATCAACATGGTTTTGCCCAGGAGTGACTTTAAGTTCTTATTTTAAGAAGATTCTTAAGTGTGAATCAGGTCCTTAGAGAGAAAAGTTACTCCTGGGCTAAACCATGTTGATTGCAGGGGAGTCATATTTCATCTGTTGCAAACAATATTAGAGTTGAAAGGTGATGTTTCCCAGCCCAAGTCTAAATAACAGTGTGATAGTGAAGCAGGTCAGTATCTGTGTGCAGTAAGCAATTCAAAGATATTTCCCTGCATGCAAAGAATACAATTAACTTGACTCCCCCTGAAATCAACATGGTTTTGCCCAGGAACTTTCCTCTCTTGGGGCCGTATTCACAGATCCGTTTTCACGTGGAGTTGCGTGCGTATTTTTAGGTACGTGTTAATTGCGCATGCGTAGTAACTTTATTTATGTAAGTTACGTAGAATATATGCACGTAAGTGCTTTAGGGGCCTCATTCATTAAACGCGATTTTTTGATGCGATTTTACATTGCAGCCCATCGCAGCGATTTAAAAAAAAAAAATGTTTCACATTCATTAACACTCGATTTGTTTCAAACACAGGCGATGCTCCGCGATGTTTAAAGGGATTAATCGCGGTGATTTTCAATAGAAAACCTCCGCGATTAGCACTTTAACTAATCGCGGCAAATCGCCTGACATTGAAAAAAACCTAAGTGCTACATGGCTGCAAGCTGTAGCCATGCTGTACTGATGGAACTACAAGGATCAGCAAAGGTGAGCCTTGTAATTCTATCAGCACAACATGGTTATACTTGTAATCATGCAGCGCTGCGTGTACAGTGTTAAAAAAAAAACCAAAAAAAACCGCAAGACATACATTAACCCCTACATTGTAAAAATAAAGTATGCCTGTAAAAAAAGATAGTCCAAGCTGCAAGAATAGACTAGAAGACATCTGAAAAAGAACATTTGAAGGCTTCCCAAGATGCGGACATCAAATGGTGAGTGTAAAAATATTTTTTAAAATATGTTTTCCTAACTAACAATGTCCCCTACATGAGTGCACTTACCTTTGGTGGTCATCTCTCCTAATGTAAGTGAAGTGTGTGCAATGTATCGTGTGTATAAAATATAAAAAAATATTTTTACACTCACCATTTGATGTCCGCATCTTGGGAAGCCTTCAAATGTTCTTTTTCAGATGTCTTCTATTCTTTTCTTGCACTATTTTTATACTACAGGTGACGTCAGTCCTCTACTGTTTCTGACATCACCTGCAGTATAAAAACAGCGCCCCCTAGTGTCCGGATCGTCCGAAGAAGATGCCGTGATGTAGAAAAGAACATCTTCAGCTGCGTGTCAACAGGAGAAGATTAACCAAGCTGCAAGAAAAGAATAGAAGACATCTGAAAAGAACATTTGAAGGCTTCCCAAGATGTGGACATCAAATGGTGAGTGTAAAAATATTTTTTTTTATTTTATACACACAATACATTGCACACACTTCACTTACATTAGGAGAGATGACCACCGAAGGTAAGTGCACTCATGTAGGGGACATTGTTAGTTAGGAAAACATATTTTTTACATGCATACTTTATTTTAGCAATGTAGGGGTTAATGTATGTCTTGCGTTTTTTTTTTGCACTGTACACGCAGCGCTGCATGATTACAAGTGTAACCATGTTGTGCTGATAGAATTACAAGGCTCATCTTTGCTGATCCTTGTAGTTCCCTCAGTACAGCATGGCTACAGCTTGCAGCCATGCAGCACTTAGGTTTTTACACACACTAAAACACATGTCTATTATACGGACATGTGTTTTTGGTGGTAGCGATCGGCTCAAAAAATGAAATCGCACCTCTCTGGCTGCGATTTTATTTTTTGTGATTTAAAGGCGATTTCCACAGCGATTCAGTGAAATTGTCTTTAATGAATTACAAACTTTGTATGGTTATAATGAAAAAAAATCGGGACCGCGATTTTAACACCCGCAATTCCAAATCACACTAAAATCATGTGATTTGGAGCTTAATGAATCCACTTTGGTGATTTTTTAGCTCCAAATCACGCGATTTAGCTAAAATCGTGTTTAATGAATGAGGCCCTTGGAACGGACATGTGAATTGCACTTGGGGACATACGTATGGAGGGGTTAAAATACGTACCTGAAAAGTTACGTGAAAGAGGGTGGGGGGAGGCATTTAAATGAGTCTTTGAGGGCGTGGTTACATAGAATGGCGCGTACGTCATACATATACGCACGTAAGTCCACACGTAAAGTTAGAGGTGCTCTATGGAGGCGTAAGTCTACGATTGCACAGACGTGAGAGGGGAGTGTCATGGGTGCTGGTGGGTGTTGCCTTGCTACATGCGTGCGCGTAATTGTGTACTTTTAAAAAACGGATCTGTGAATACAGCCCTTGATTTTAAGCTCCTTCTTAAGTCTGGATCCAGCCCATTATTCAAAACTGCAGTCACATGACCAATAACTTCAAAACTTCTTACACTAAAGACACATTTTGAATTTATTGTTCCAGTTCAAGTATTTCAGTTAAAAGGTCAAATTCATTCATTAATTCCTCATGGATTGAAAATTAGTAGAAAATTCCCTTTCAAAGCAGAAATTCCATAAAAACTTGGTGCATGTCTAAGAATCTCTGAAGGGTCCAATGCAGCCACTCACATCTAGTTCATAAGTGCTGTTCTTACATGGTAATGTGATCATCCAACAACAGTCAGAACTACTGGTGGTGCAGCCAGCTCCACCCTGGGACCTGCGAGGGCTGAAATTTGTCAGGGTCCAATCATTGAAAGAGTAATAGACACTAGACTTACACTTCCATAGACCACCTTTATCTTTCCGTCTGCATTCCCATGCGTATGTCCTCCGTACGTGCGTTTCATGATAGTCACGCCCACATTCCTTTATTAAAATGCTTCCCCCCGCCCATTTTTATTTAAATTCTCACATGCGTATTTTTAAGTGGGAGATCCGGACGTATGTACCCACGTGCGATTCACAAGTCCATCTGTGAGGCATTTCCGCGCGTATAGTCTACGCGAACTACGTACATAGAAACATAGAAACATAGAAAGTGACGGCAGATAAGAGCCACATGGCCCATCTAGTCTGCCCATTTGTTTATTGAAAACTATACTGACCCTATTTACCCTCAATTGGGGTTACAATTTAGGATACACTTCTATTTATCCCAAGCATGTTTAAATTGTTCTACTGTATTAGCCTCAACCACCTCAGATGGGAGAATAGTCCATTTATCTATCACCCTTTCAGTGAAGTAATTTTTCCGCACATTTCCTTTGAATCTACCACCCTCCAGTTTGTATCCATGCCCTCGTGTTCTATTACACCTTTTCTTTTGAAAAATGGTACCCTCCTCTAGCTGGTCACAACCCTTGATGTATTTGAAAGCTGCTATCATGTCCCCCCTCTCCCTTCTCTGCTCCAAGCTATACATGTTTAGTTCCTCTAGCCTTTCTTGGTATGATTTGTTACACAGGCCATGGACCATTTTAGTTGCTCTTCTTTGCACGGTCTCTAATGTATTTATGTCTTTCTGGAGATATGGCCTCCAGAACTGAATGCAGTATTCTAGGTGAGGGCGTACCAATGATTTATAAAGGGGCATCACTACTTCTCTCTTTCTGCTACTAATTCCTCTCCCTATGCAACCAAGCATCTGACTTGCCTTTTTCATTGCTTTGTTACATTGATTGGCTACCTTCAAGTTACTGGAAATAATGACTCCTAGATCGCTTTCCTCCTCGGTAGATTCTAATGTAATGCCATTAAGGAAATATTGAGCCTTTGGGTTTTTATGTCCTAAGTGCATGATTTTGCATTTTTTGGCATTAAACTGCAGTTGCCACAGTCTTGACCATTCCTCCAGTCTACCTAGATCATCTCTCATTTTCTGTAACCCACCTGGCGTGTCTACCCGGTTACATATCTTGGTGTCATCTGCAAAAAGGCATATTTTCCCCTCAATACCACAGGCAATATCACCTATAAAGATATTAAATAGAACTGGTCCAAGTACAGAACCCTGGGGTACTCCACTGGTTACCTTACCATCCCCAGAAGAGATTCCATTTACTACAACCCTTTGTTGTCTATCCTGTAACCAAGATACGTAACGTACGTACGTACGTAAATAAAGTTACTACACATGCGCAGTTTAAACGTACCTAAAAATACGCACGGGAATCACCATGAAAATGGACCTCTGAATACGGCCCAGTATCAGAAGACTGCTGTTGGATGGAATACTGCAACCAGGTGGAATTACACTGGATCACAAGGGATGGACAATCCTCCATAGCAATGTTTACATTTACCTATAAATTGATTGAGCAGCTTCCATTCTGTGTTTGTACTGTTTGTGGCCATTTCTGGGAGCAGCAGCTAAGAGGGGGAGTTGTTCCAGAGCAGCCATTTTGGAGACTTTAAGGGGTGTCTACTGAGGTAAGTTTGGCTCTCAATTTAAAAACATATATTTGTGACCCAACATTGGGACTCTCATTGTTAGAGTTAGGACCACCATATACAGAAAGGCCTTGACGGTGGCTGGTGGCTTATCATATATTTGCGCAAATATGTGTAAAGGACATTTCTGTGTTTTATTTTACAGATAGAACAGTATAGTCTGTTACTGGTTTATGGCAGTGTTGCTGGGGCTATTTTTCCCTTTATTTCTGTGGCTAGCAGATTAACCCCTGCCTTTCGTGCACCTGTTTACATTTACATATAAATTGATTGAGCAACTTCCATTCTGTGTTTATAGTATCAGAAGACGGCTGGTGGATGGAATAACCGAAACCCGATGGAATGACATTAAAACTCTGGAGAGGGACAATCCTCAGGAATACACAGGAAATAAGAGTCAGCCCAATAGAGTTCTGGACCTCAGGTCAATACTCCAAAACACTATGCATTTAGAGTTTGATGAATACCAGCTGAGTAATATGAGAACAGGGCCATGAGGATATTATATCTCTGAATTTAAACTGAACATTTTATTAACTGATAATAGTAGAATAAAATGTTTTCAGGCTTTTTTAGTTTAAAGTATGCTTGTTAAATAGGTCCCATATTAGTACATTTAGTATGTACGACATAAAAAGCTTGAGCATCCCTTCAAAATATAATTTCTCGCGGAAATGGTACATCACACTTTATATTATTTATGTCCTTGTGCCATACTTCCAGTATTATAACAGGGCCATTAAACAGAGTTCACCTCTTAACATTATGATTGTCTGCACATCTAACTAATGACAATGTAAAATGGATTCTTTGGGAAATTAATTCTGAGTTTGACAGAATAAAATTTAAACACATAAAATTAGAAAATATACAAGCTGTTTTTGTGCATCCCCAAAAAATTGGCATGACAAATATTTGTGACTGCTTTTGAATGTAGAGCAGTGACAAACGCAGGAATTTGGAAGGGGGGTTTCCAAAACCAGAACCAATGAAAAAAAAAATGTAACCGCAATAATCCTGCAAAATACAATTTTTTGTGTAGTTCAAGTATTTTAATATAAATAACAATAAATAACAAGAC
>WWET01005870.1:0-17495 GCA_011038615.1 Limnodynastes dumerilii
CTGTAGCTACGCCACTGCATACATATATGACCAGACATGTAAACACGTGGAAACAGGGGGAGAAGAAAAAATAGATAATTAAAAAAAACACTATTAACCAATAATTCTAAGTACTATGCGTACCAGATGGTTTCTTTGTTATTTGCATGTAGTGGGGTCTTTGTACATAAGATTGCTTGCATCAATGGCATGTAAAACAGAAAATCACCAGAACATAGTGTACCAATCATAAATTATTTTACCGAATTCTCAATTATAATCTATGTACCAAAGGGTAGTAAAATATAGGCAGTAAGATAGGTATCAAGTATGTGCTTAGCTATGTGTTAGCCACGCCCATCTTCTGGGGTAACTCACTCCGGGCGGCGGGATAGCGGTGTCGATACCAGCGTGGCAGATGACAGGATACAGTGAAGTCAGATCCGCGCTCGTCTCCTGGGGTTATTCACTCCAGGTGGCGGGGTTGTGGTGACCATTAGCCGATCGTAGCAGATGGCAGGATTTCAAAAGTTTCTAAGTGTGAAATAGAATGGTCCAATGCGTTTCATCCTAGGGCATCAATTTACCCATGCGGACTTCCTCAGAGACACAAAGTAATGAAGCAAGCGTCCATGTTGGCGCCTGTTAACAGATGTTTAATTGACAGATGTTATGCGTCACGGGCAACCTGGCTTTGTTACATCTCTGGCTGTATACTAACTATCTCCTGTACATACAACATGTAACAAGTGCAAAGTGCAATTATGTGTATAGAATCAACAAAGTATAAGTGAATAACAGTGGAACTTGTTATTATTGAATTTTAATGTTCTATTATTATATATAAAGTCCAATGGTGCATTTTATGTTAAAGGGTGACTGAAATGATTACTAATAGTTACCTAAGAATAAAAAATGGTGAATAAAAGAATCTTATCAATTTAAAATAATATTTATTGGTAAGTATTAAAATTATGTTATTTTAAAACAAATAATTAAATTTAGAGTCAGGTAATTCATAAGAACAAATTTAAAAGATAGTAAGTTATTAATAGTTTTTTAAAAAGTATATAATAATATTTTAAAAATATATTTATTAATATTTTTATTTAAAAAAATGGCAATTAAACAGTTATTAGCAACAGATATTTGGACTTCTTACAGATAATGAGTATTAGGAACTATTTTCAGGGATATTTATAATAATAAGAGTTTAGGAATAGGGTTAAGAATAAGAGTAATAATAAGAGTTAAGAAATAGAGTTAAGTATTTAATAAAACACATATACTAACGATATTTTATGTTAGGCATATTTGGAGCTTCACAAAGACATTTATTATACTGGGATTTATTATTAGTTTTCAACTTTTCATTTTTAATCAAGAAAAGGAGCTATTTCATATCCTTCATTAACTTCAAACGGTTTAAGTGTATTTAATTTGAATATTCAATACATTTCTCGATAATTTTTTGGGAAGGTCACCTCTCCTTTCCCCTAGTTTTACTAGTTCTATAAAGGTTACTTTTAGTTGAGTATGATCTGATCGGTGAAATTTTTAAAAATGTTCGGATATTGAGAGAGAAACTTTCAGATTTGTTAGTATTATAAAAAGTTTTTCCTTGTGGATTCAAATGTCTGTATACTATGCAGTGTCCAAACTTATATGATCCTGTTAGTTCCCTTTTGAGCCATGATTCAGTGTTCTTGTTCTCTGTGCGTAAAATTTCTTTTAAGTTCCTAGCTTTTTTATTAAACTTCCCACGGCTGATAAACCTCCCCCTCCCCCACAGGTCCAACCTGAAATAAACACACGGACACATTGCTGGATTTTAAAAGGGGGCATAATTTATTAATTAGAATTTGAATAGGACTATAACTTTGAGTGGTAGGGGGCGGCAAACGAGCAGGTGGGGAACAGCACCAATTGGATGATATAAACGGACAAGAATCCACTGTCAAAGTGCCCTCAAGCTAGGGATGAGAATGGGTACTAACCCCCCTTCAACCGAGCACGCGACAAGCGGCAGCCAAAGAACACAGGGAGGGAAGCACTGGAAGAGTCAGAGCGAAACCAACGGAGGCGAAGACTCCAAAACCTCCAGGGTGAGCAAGGGCCAATCAGCCACCCTACTAAGGAGGAAAAAAGGAGAAAGTCCCCAGTGCTCCCTAGAAAGCGAGCGATGGTTAGTCTGGCTCGCCCTGACTCGAGTACTGCCCACTAGCTTACCCGAAAACATTGAAAAACAACAGCAAAACAAGACAAGATTACTATGGTCTAACATATTTTTTATATACCTGAGACTTTCATCCTCCCATGGCCATAATAGCCCTGGGAGAGCGGCCGTCAGCCGCCGTGGATGTCGCCGCCCCATTTCTGAACAAATGGATACCGAAATGAGCAGGATCCATGCCGAGGCAACTAATGCAGCTACTGAGAACCGCTGCAAATTGATAGCACGTGAGAGGTGACCCATCCTTGTGAGCCAGCCAGTTATGACCACCAGGGTGAGCATCCCCCACGTATTGACGCGCCAACGCAACCAGGCAAATCTTAACATCCCTAAAAGGCTTTAACGTGACCCACCGCCCCTTATCTGTCTGGTCAGTCTTGGACTTCTGCACCAGACAGGTAATTGCGTGGTCCGCCATGCGCTCGTTGCCACGGAGCAAACCCGAATCGCATGCTGTTTTGCTGGATGCCACGAGCTTGGAAACCCAAAACGCCCAGGAGAAAGCAACTCGAAACAACGCTGCCTCGAACGCATCACGAGCCACCGCCGACAGTACCCTAACCAAACCCCGCAGCATCTGTCTACTAATGGGCTACCGCGTATCAGGACCCATCAGTCTCCTTCTCGCCCAGCCCCTCAGTATACGTGACATAAGAAAGCCATTTGTGATGTCCATCCCTTCCAGCAATTTGGAGTGGAACGCAACCCCTGCCAGTAGAGACGACATGGATGCCCTGAACCTGCCCCTTTGATACTCCTCCCATAACCAACTGAAGAGGGCAGATCGCACCAACTTACCTTGGCTACTCTTAGCCTCTTTGTAAGCCAACCACTGTTGCCACTCCAACTGGTACTTCCACAGCGTGGCCGGGGCCAGGGAGCTGTCTGCCAAAGACCTCAGACCGGCCGAACAATCTGCCAAAGATGAGATGGGCATGACAAGCCAGACATCTGGGCCTGAGGCGCCAACTCCCTGAACCTGGGCCAGTCAAAATGCGACAAGGCGTTGGCTATACCATTTTCAACACCAGGTACGTGGCGGGCACGAAACTTAATATTCAACCTTAAACAAAGCAAAACCAAATACCGAATCAAACGTATTGCGGGAGGGGAAGACGCGCTCTGCTTGTTGACGGCCTGGACCACTCCCAAATTGTCGCACCAGAGCAAAATGTTCTTATTAACCAGGGCCGGAGCCCACAAATCAACTGCTATGACAATAGGGAAGAGCTCCAGGACCAGCAAGTTCGCAGTCAGATGGCCAAGGCGCGGCACACCACTCACCATGAAAGTAGGCACCGAAGCCCACAGCTCCTGATGCATCCGTGTATAGCTCAAGCTCCCGATTTGATGTTTCGGGAGAGAGCCAAATCCTAATCCCATTAAAATCACTCAGAAATTCCAGCCAAACCGACATGTCATCCAGAATACCAGCTGATAGGTGTACGAAGTGATGGGAAAATTTAACACCTGCTGTAGCCCTTTCCAGCCACCTGCAGAATATCTTCCCCCTATGGGGATAACCCTGCAGGCAAAGTTCAAAAGGCCCAACAGTGACTGAACCTTCTGCAGGGGGTAACGACACTGGATACGCATGTCACACAGCGCAGACCGCAATTTCTTGATCTTGTCTGTCGGCAGAAAATCGTCGAGGTAGTGCACCATGGAAGAATGTCCAGCTCCCACCGACACTGCCCAGTGTAAGAAGGAGCTGAACCTCTCAAATAGCGCACACAAAATCGCACAGCCAATAGGCAGACAAAGATCCACGAAATACCTCTGCGGCAACCTGAAACCCATGAATCTAAAGGATTCAGGATGCAGTGGGAGGAGCCGAAAGGCCGACTCGATATCCAGTTTCGCCATAAGCGCCCCTGGACCAGTGTCGCGGACAATCTCCACTGCAGAAGCGAACGACTGGTATTGCACCGAACAAGCGTCCGGGTCGATAGCATCGTTGACAGACTGGCCCTCGGGATAGGACAAATGTTGGATCAGGCGGAATTTTCCCATGGACTTCTTGGGAACGACCCCTACAGGTGACAATATAAGATTAGGGACAGGTGGAGAAGGGAAAGGCCCGGCCACCCTCCCCAAACGCACCTCGTCCATGACTTTTGACAAGACAACATCAGGCAAAACCATAGCGGACCTCAGGTTCCGCTTCCCTCCTGTAATCAACTGACCCCTAATGGGCAATCTAAAACCAACGGCCAGCAAACCTGCAGTGTGGCGATCGGGGTAACGGTCTAACCACGGCCCCATGGCCTCAATATTAACCGGAGAGGGTGCCCTGCCCAGGTATCCTGTCCCGTAAATGGAGGTCGGGAAAGGAAAGCCCGGGCTGAGTTACAATCCCTGGCGGGATGAGGGCTGCCACAGCGAGCACAAATGTGCTTATATTTGCAATTAACCCCCCTTGTACATCGCCCACTGTTGTAGCTGAAACACCTACGCTTGCCAGGCCCCCCGCTCAGAGTCCGAAAGGACAAAGAAGCCCCCTTCGTTGATTGGCCCTCCGACCCCTTCTTAGGCAGTTGAGAAACACGCAACCATATCGCCATGTCGTGTGACCCGAACACAATGCTCTTTTTGCCATCAAATTTTTTCCGGAACTGCTCGTCATACGTGACCCACAGTCCGGCTTGCGCGGTGGCATGTCTGTCCTGTATCACATATAGATACTTCCAGACATTCATGTTAATGCGCTCCCTAGACGACGCACGGATATCCCAGGAAACTTCCGTAATGTCGCATAAGACCAGGGGAGGGCCAGAACCTTTCCGGGGAGCCCCTTTTCCTTTAGAACCCGCTGCCCTTGACCGCTTTGTACCTGCCATCTTAACTAGCGTCTTCTTAAGCAGCTTCATAACCTTATTTGGCCGTATCTGAGAATCAGACGACCCTGCACTAGAACTGATCGTACTTGCCGAGGAAACCTCCCCATCAGACAATTGCGACTCACCAACGTCCAAGGTGTCCCTGACTCCTTCCGACACACCAACAGCAGCCGATGTCCCCTGCCGGGAGGTCCCTGGCAGCACCTCCTCAGGGGCCTCACACCGACACTGCCCTGCGATCCCAACATAATGCCTAGAAGACAAATCTCGTTAGTATTCACGGAAGCAGTAGCATTACCAGCAGGTGCCGTAGCTCCAATTGATGAAAGCGGTTGACCCGCTGGTACCGGACCAACAGACACTGCGCCCTGAAAACCTGATAGTACCGTCTGAGGGTATGCATAAGGCACATACGGGTATGGGTAGCTTGGAGGGACCTGTGGTAATTGCAATTGAGAGCCTGACTGCATCTGCCAGGGAGGCTGCATCATAAAAGGATTAGCATTATTGTAGGCCACTGTGCCCCAGAGAACACAGGTAAGGGACCAGCGACAGGGAGAGGCAAAGCTTGTGAGCCCACAGGAGTTGACTGAAGCAATGAGGGAGCCCCCGCAAGAACTCCAAAACCAGCAGAAAATAGAGACCCAACGGGGCTAGCCCCAGGCAGAGACATATGATGGGACACCATATTCCCCCCCCCCTCCCCCAGGCGTATCAGGAATAATCCCTGGGGATGACTGAGTGAGGCTGAGAGGGGGAGACAAGGCAGGAGATGCTGCAGCAGATCTCACGGCCCTTGCCCCCCCGCGCTGGGTGCTCCAGGCTCCACCCCCATGTCTTGTATTAGTCTCATTGGTGGCAGTAGGAGCTGCGCCAGGCCCAGGAGCCCGCTCCCCCTGCGAGCCCCTGATCACTCTGCCGGCATTGGTGGTGCAGCGTGACCTACCGTGGAGACTTCCGACGCCCCCTCCCCCCCCTCGTTTGCCACCTCAGCCCCGCCTCACGCGGGCACCAGTGCGGCCGCTGCTGACTACCACCGCTGGAGGATCCAAGATGACGGCTGGCTTCCGGCCGGTGAAGCGACCCAGGACCCGTTTGCCACCTCACGCGGGCACAGGAGCGGCCGCTGCTGACTACCACAGCTGGAGGATCCAAGATGACGGCTGGCTTCCGGCCGGTGAAGCGACCCAGGAGTTCCCTCCAGCGTGGAGCCCTCCGGAGCCTGCCGCAGCGGGACCAAACGGGACCTGGCCGGACACTCCATACGCTACATAGGTAAGGCAAGTGAAAGAAAGGCAAAAGGGGAAGGGAGAAAGTGACCGCAGGAATAGAATATTAAGCCAAGATAAATGAGAGGAAGTACAGATAAAGTAAAGGACAGAGTAAAGTGAGAGAAAAACAGTGAGAAGTATAAATTACAGGACAGGAAGACAAATTACACTAACAATACTCCAAAGGAGCAGATACTCAGCCACCAAAAACGGATGAAAGAGACAGATTAAAAATGGCTGACGCAATTTACACCCCTAAGACCTAACCACCCACCCCGCCCACCATTACTGTCATTGGCTAAACCCAGCCGAGGAGTTTCCTCATTCCTATACAGATCTCAATTCCATATAAGGTCCTAGGTTTATCAAGAATGATATTTTCAAGTGCTGGATCTGTCAGAACCACTAATAGAGGGTGCAATAGCCAAAACAAGGAGAACCGACAGACAAACCCTGCTAAAATACTAAGAAAAATCAGACACCCAAGCACCTCTATCTTTTATAAGACCGAGCATTGTATAAATGTGAGGTAACATAAACGACGGGTTGAGACATCACTCACAGGAGTCAATCTAACTTGTAGTGATGCTTGAGAAATCCAAAGTGAGTTGTTGTGATAGGTGAAAATAGTGTAAGGGGGGTGGTTAGGTCAGGTGACTGAGATTATTTAAGAAATAAGAGAGGTGGGGCTCTGCCTCTTTGAAGTGTCGTTTAGGAAGGCTGAGTAGCTTTATTCTTGTCTCCTAGTGTCATTTTAAGTATTGCTCTTAAATTTGTGTACTGTGTGTGATATTTTATTTGGTATATATTGCTTGTATCTTTAGTGTCTCTTGCCTGTCTCTTTGCTGTCCATTCTTTAAATTTTCTGGTCTATTGCTTTAATTTTCTTTTTCTATACCTCTTTATTTTCTTCTCTTTTTTCATTACTTTACCTTATTTTCTTCTTACCTTAATATGCCTCGTCCAGTCCGCCGTACGTTCCACCTCGCCATTTTCAGGATAAGAAGGTCTCTGGCGCGTTGGTTAGGGCAGAGGGAGTGTGTGTAGGAGGTTCGTGCCACAAAGGTCGGGAGCGTGCATCTAGGAGTGCTCACGCAGATGTCACGCCCTCGCGTGTGTCCACGGGCTTTTCCGGCGGTGCTTACGTCAATCAGCATCCGCCGGAGGTTAACGTGGACAATATGGCCACGCCCAGGGCCCGGAGAGGACGGCAGTTGCGGTGATCAGACCCTGTGGTGTCTCAGTGGTCCGGCATCTCGGCAATGGGGGTCAGACAGCGTGCGGAGTCCAAAGGCACTATGCCTGCAGCTGCAGGTCATCAAAGTGGCGCAGCGGGTGGAATTTGGCAGGTAGGAGTGCCGTTTTCAGTGGTCATCAGGGATAGAGGATAGGGCTAGAAGGAGAGGTGTAAATTTATCTTCTGAAGGAGGCTTGAGAAGATGGAATACTGGGGGCCCTTATGGAAGTAGAGTGGTATTGATGGACAATCAGGCAGGTAGCAGGGAGAGGGATACTAGCTTTGAAAGAGTTAGCTTGTATCAGCAACACTTACAAGGGAATGTGAGTGGGAGAGGTGCAAGCTCGGCAGGGCACGGGGGAGAAGAATTTCAGGTTAGGTTAGATGCTAGGATTTTGTTAGAGGGTTTTAGAGAAGGTTTTTGTTTACCTATAAAAGGTCCCGTTGTGACAGGTTGCCAGAGAAACTTGAAGTCTGCGAGACAAATGCCGCATATCGTTTTGAAAAAGGTTTTGAATGAGGTTAGGTTAGGATGTCGGGTCCTTTTTCGGAACCTCCTATTGTAAGTCTTATGATTTCTCCGGTGGGAGTAGTTTCTAAAAAGGTTCCTGGTAAATACCATTTAATACAACATTTGTCTCATCCCGAGGGTTGATGATGCCATTGATCAGTCAGCGTGTTCTGTTTCCTATCAGTTGTTTGAGCAGGCGCTGGAGATGGTGCGATCTTGTGAGTCGGCCTTTCGTTTATTACCCTAACATCCTGACTCATTTGTTTATATGGGCTTCAAATTGCCAGAAGGTTTTTTCGTAGATAGAGCTCTGCCCATGGTTTGTTCCATCTCTTGTGCTTTGTTTGAAAAACTGAGTTATTTTTTACATTGGTGTGTTGCTAAGGGTTCTGGCCATGAGCATATTGCTCATTATTTAGATGATTTTTTATTTGTGGGACCTGCTGGCAGTGAAGTTTGTAGGCAAGCTCTTTTTTCCGCAAAATCCCTATTTTGGCATTTTGGCGTCCCGGTGGCCCCAGAGAAGATGGAGGGTCCAACTACATGTCTATCATATTTAGGAATTGAAATTGACACTGTGGAGAGGGCCTGTCGTCTTCCTGAAGAGAAAGTGGCTAAGATTAAATTGTTGTTATTGGAGATGTGTGGCAGCCAAAAAAAAAAGTGCAATCCCTTCTGGGTTTGCTGAATTTTGCCTGTAGGGTCATTCCTATAGGCAAATTTTTTTGCAGAAGGTTGGAATGGGCAACAGCTGGCGTTAAATCCTCGCATCATTTTGTTCATTTATCAAAGGACCTTCGGGATGACATGCAGGTTTGGGTTTTGGGTTCAGTTTCTTGAAAATTTCAATGGGGTGCACTAATGCTGAGTTGCTGTTTACATACGCTGCCGGGTCCAAAGGTTTTGGTGCGTATTTGCAGGGATCATGGCGCGCTGCACCATGGCCTTCTGAATGGAAGGAGTTAGGTCTCACCAGTAATTTGTTGGTGTTGGAGCCCTTCCCGATTGTAGTTGCGATTGAACTATGGGCCTCAGATTTGAGAGAACGTAGCATAATATTTTGGTGCGACAATCTGGGAGTGGTCCAAGCCATCAATGGTCAGAAGTTTCTTCACCCCCAGCTATTCGGTTGTTGCGGGTTTTGGTTTTAAAATGCTTGCAATTTAACATCAATCCTTTTCTGTATTAAAAATAAAAAGTTGAAAACTAATAATAAATCCCAGTATTATAAATGTCTTTGTGAAGCTCCAAATATGCCTAACATAAAATATTGTTAGTATATGTGTTTTACTAAATACTTAACTCTATTTCTTAACTTTTATTATTACTCTTATTCTTAACCCTATTCCTAAACTCTTATTATTATAAATATCCCTGAAAATCGTTCCTAATAATCATTATCTGTAAGAAGTTCAAATATCCTTTGCTAATAACTGTTTAATTAACAATTTTTTATAAAAAATATTAATAAATATATTTTTAAAATATTATTATATACTTTTTAAAAAACTATTAATAACTTACTATCTTTTAAATTTGTTCTCACGAATTACCTGACTCTAAATTTAATTATTTGTTTTAAAATAACATAATTTTAATACTTACCAATAAATATTATTTTAAATTGATAAGATTCTATTATTCACCATTTTTTGTTCTTAGGCAACTATTAGTAATCACTCCAGTCACCCTTTAACATAAAATGCACCATTGCACTTTATAATAATAGAACATTAAAATTCAATAATAACTAGTTCGACTCTAAACCATTCACTTATACTTTGTTGATTCTATACACATAATTGCACTTTGCACTTGTTACATGTTTTATGTACAGGAGATAGTTAGTATACAGCCAGAGATGTAACAAAGCCAGGTTGCCCGTGAAGCATAACATCTGTCAATCAAACATCTGTTAAAAGGCGCCAACATGGACACTTGCTTCATTACTTTGTGTCCCTGAGGAAGTCCGCACAGATAAATTAATGCCCTAGGATGAAACGCGTTCGCCTGTTCTATTTCACACATAGGGCTCCATTTACTATTTAAATTTTCGGGTGATAATGGGTGTTTTAACACTAAAACGCTCATTATCACTTGAAAATTTACATTTAAAAATTTACTAAAGTGCATTCGCCATGGAAATCCACTGTTTCCATGGCGATGCACAAACACTTCATAAGGCTTCGGCGGCCCGGTGATCTGAACGGGTGCCGAAGCAGTATTACAATGTACTATCCCTCACTGCCGAAATTCTGATTCGGCAGTGAAGCCGCTTAGCACGCCCCCCACCCTCATTTACTTCCCCCCCCCCGCCCACCAGCAGTAACGTGAGCGTAGGGACGCTGGAGGACGTCCCCTCCAGCGTCCCTACGGAGCTACTCTGGATCTACGATCGGGCGTTTCTACGATCGGGCGTTTCCTAAACGCATGCGCAGTACGGCTACGCCCGCCGTACTATCGACGGCAGCCGTAGCTCTGGATCAGGCCCTTCATCCCAGCAATCTCCCCCTATACCCCCCTTTTCCTCCCCCTAATAGCCGTTATTAGGGGGAGGAAAAGCGGGGTATGTGTGGGGAGACCGCTGGAATGACGGTGGATGCGGCCATGTAAAAAAAAAAAAGTAAAAAAAAATGTGTTTTTTTTTAAACTTCTAAAAATAAAAAAAAACATTAAAAACTGTTAAAAAAAAGCCAAAACTTACCTGTCCGGCAGACGCATCCGACTTAGCGGACTCCGGCCCAGCTATGAAGACCCTGCGCATGCGCAGTGGGTTTTCATATCTGGACTGAAATTTTCTAAGTGCGGCTTTGAAGTCTCTGCGCATGCACAGGCACTTCATTCGATATGAATTGCCTGTGCTGCCGGCAGAGCACTTCGAGGGACTTCGAGGGACCTCGGCGGAGGGGAGAGTATTTGTAAATTTTAAAGGGGAAGCTGCCAGGCTCGCCGCGAACACAGGCGAGCCTGGAGCAGCTTCCCTTCGGGGGAAATTTTTTTTGTGGTAAATATAGCCCTTAGAAACTTTTGAAATCCGGCCATCTGCTACAATCAGCTGACGGACACCGCAACCCCTCCACCCGGAGTGAATAACCCCAGGAGACGAGCGCAGATCCGACTTCACTGTATCCTGTCATCTGCCACGCTGGTATCGATACCGATATCCCTCTGCCCGGAGTGAGTTACCCCAGGAGACGGATGCGGCCAACACACAGCTAAGCACAGACTTGATACTTATCTTACTGCCTATATTTTACTACCCTTTGGTGCATAGATTATAATTGAGAATTCAGTAAAATAATTTATGATTGGTACACTATGTTCTGGTGATTTTCTGTTTTACATGCCATTGATGCAAGCAATCTTATGTACAAAGACCCCCACTACATGCAAATAACAAATAAACCATCTGGTATGCATAGTACTTATATATATTAGTTAATAGTGGTTTTTTGGCATACTGCACTATTATCTATTTTTTTCTTCTCCCCGTTTCCACATGTTTACATGTCTGGTCATATATGTATGTGTGTTTCACTCACATTGCACATAAATATTCACAACTTGTACTGAGCGCCCCCTACTCCAAATACCATATATATATATAATGTCACATGCTGATGTCATAATGTGATCATGATGTAATTGTAGATGTAGTGATTATTTCATGATCTGATGATTACATCATAATGTGAAGATGAAGATATTGTGATGTGACCGTTATGTTATTTTAAAATAATGATGATGTAACATAGTAATATAGTTGGTGAGGTTGAAGAATGACACCAGTCCATAAAGTTCAACCTATTATGGATCTCCAATGATCCCTATCTTATATCTGAAAGTGTTCCAGATGAAGCAAATGCCAATCTATTTCAATCTGGAAAAGTCCCTCCTGACCCAGGATGACAGTCTTATTTCTCCCAGGATCCATTACTGTGATAGGGAAAAGGTGGAGTCTACGTGCAGTAAGGACATGCTCATGCAGTTGCCGGCGACCCAGTCCTGAATTCTGATGTTAGTATGCGCAGTTTATGGCACAATATTTGCACCAGCCAGAGGTCAGGTCTAAATCCAGATGGTTGATACTCCACAGCCTATTTCGGACCATTGTGTCAGCATTGCCTACTTCAAATGCAATACAAAAGTTATATAATCATTGTTAGAGCGATTTGTAGGTATAAAATAATGACTACAGTTAGTAATAAGAAAAAAAAATTGTTAAATTCATTTTTCGGTGAAATTTTTAGCACGAATGAAAGGTTTACACTAATCTTAGTCACCTTTCCCAGTACACATCACTACTCTGTACTACTCTGCACTTACACAGCATATATAGTAACGTAACTTTATTAAGCTTGGCTGCTCTGTGCCCATAAACAATGTGCCTACTTGCATAAGCTTCCAGAGCTACTGTTGTGTGCGCCTTTGATCTGCACGTAGCAAACCCATTTATTGTATTCGTATGTACACCTCTGGATCAGCCCCATAGTGTAATCTTGCAAGCTGAAAAACTGTAGTGCAAATATGAAGCATTAAGGAAAATGTGATACTTGGGCTTTGTACTCGCATATTAAACTCCTATAAGGAAGATTGATAAAAGAACCAGTGGGTTGGATGTAATAACAAGACAAGATTATTTTTATTTAAATTATATATATAAATATTTATAAATTAGTCAACGCGTAATCAATTTTGGCAGATAAATCACAAACTTTCCAAATAGAATGTAGGACTTTGGTCTGAACTCTAGCCCCAAAGATCTGTAGCTTTTACACAAATATGTATTAAATAATCATCATGGTATTTCAAATTGAATCTTGTAAATAATAAGCAAAATTGATTTAGTAAATTCAGTGCAAACGCAATAGCCACCACTAGAGGGCTATGTTGTATCATTTATGTTTATTTTGCCTAAAGTACTAGAGACAATTATTGCATTCAGTAATATACCAATGTTCCAAAAAAAACAAAAACTGGCATCCTTGTGCTTTTACCTCTGGCCATATTGAACCCCTACTGGGACACACAAACTTGGGATACTAGAAAAGGAGAAAATATATGGCATTTATACTATTATATTTCCCTGCTTGTTACCTTTACATTACCTTCCTGGAAACAGTTGGGTCACATGGATTAGTGTCCCTGTGCTAAATCAGCGCCTGAAGCACCACCTCCACTGTGTCACCACACTAGGCTCCTGACTACAACTAAATTATGTGTCTGTTATTGAATTGCATTATTCAAAGAGTTTATTTATCTCCTGAATGTCATAAGAAGAAGCATAAATCAATACGTAAATAACACTCTTGGTGCTTCCTGAATGTGCTGCTAACAAGTTACAGCAGGGGAACTCCTAAACCAAAAATCCCCAAAAATTTTAGGTGGACCTAGGTCACAAGAAAATTAAATACACAGTCAGAGGCGGCCCTAGGTTTTGCGGGGCCCTAGGCAAAAATTTTGAAGGGGGGCCCCATCAAACAATATCACATTAAAATAAAATCACTTTTAGTTTACACAGTCTACAAAATCAAAAACCACAGAATGTCTGTGTAGTGTGTGCTATTCAGTAAAATAAATTGCTCAAGGGACTTATAGAGCCCATACTGTTTTTCTGCCATTTCTTCTGTCTGTGCCCACGGCAGTAATGCCCCCTCTTATAGTGTCTATAATGTTTTTCTGCCCCTCATTCTGTGCCGGCCATCTTTTTGCCCCATCTTATAGTGCCCTTAATGTTTTTCTGCCCCTCATTCTGTGCCCATCATCTTTATGCCACTTCTTATAGTTCCCATAATGTTTTTACCCTCATTCTGTGCCCATCATCTTTATGCCCCTTCTTATAGTGCCCATAATGTTTTTCTGCCTCTCATTCTGTGCCCATCATCTTTATGCCACTTCTTATAGTTCCCATAATGTTTTTCCCCTCATTCTGTGCCCATCATCTTTATGCCCCTTCTTATAGTGCCCATAATGTTTTTCTGCCCCTCATTCTATGCCTATCATCTTTATGCCCCTTCTTATAGTGCCCATACTGTTTTTCTGCCCTTGGCCATCATTGCCCCCTCTTATATTTTTCTTCCCCCTTCTTCAGTTCTGTCACTGTGTGCTGCAGCCAGGCCCCAGTCAATTGCTCCAGTGCTCAGTCTCTATGCCCACAGCCACATTGCCCAGCCACAGATTAATGTTTACATGAAAACAATTCCATCCTAAGTTCCTACCTTGACAGTGTACTCACTCCTTTCCTTTCTCAGTCAGACTGTGAAATAAATTATTCTTCTGCAGTGGGTGCGCCCTGTCTTCACAATAGCGTGTGTCTGGAAACAGATTAGGCAGCCGCGCACAGGCACAGCTGTGAGAAACGTGACATCGGGGGAGGGGCGGAGAAGACATAGCTCAGGTGACCGTGAGAGTCAGAATTGATTGCCTCACTTGGAATCGCCGCTGGGGATTATGGATCCGATTCCGAGCGAGGCAATTGATTCTGACTCTCGCGGTCACTGTACTGGCTGCAGCAGCCCCGTGGGGCCTTTAGTTCAAGCTTAGTAAGCCTGCCATGCCAGCCAGATCAATCAGCGGCGGGTGAGGGCTGGAGTAGGCGCGGGGCCCTCTAGAGACCCCTGACCCGCAGGGCCCTAGGCGGTCGCCTATAATGCCTTGGGCCGCCTCTGTGCACAGTATCAAAAATGCTGAACTAGAAGCGCTCATACATGAAACTCACCATACAATGTTCAACAGACTTTTTATATAAATATATAAATAAATAAACATTTCTCGGTCGTGTATTATATAAAATAGATAAAGGAAGAAGGAACAGACCTTCATATAATATGTTTATTGAATAAACGCAGGGCCGTGCCTAAGGCTGTGCAATAGGGGCAGTTGCTTAGGGCGCAAAGCTATAGGGGGTGGCAGCAAGTTTAAATTTAAGGTTAAATTGGTTTGGAATTCAGGGTCAGTGGGCACCATTTTTCCTTTTTGCCCCTGGCGCTAAAATTTCTAGTTACAGCTCTGAATAAATGTACAGTTAAAGGACTATTATACTCAACAATTTTTGTCCCTTGGGCCTGGTGCATATAAAACTCAATGATTTCTCTTCCATTACCTGCAACTGATAATTGCCTTATTTAATATTGAAGCTTTATGATGCATTCTCTCCCTGTACATTTTATACTTTAGCATAAATGTTCTATAAACTTCATTGTTAAATAATAAGAATAGAGAATGTACAGGGACAATGGAGAAAACAAGATATCCCTTAATCCATGGCTAGGAGAGCCTGGCAGCAAAGCTGATGCCATAGGGGGTGCTGAAATGCACAATAGGAATGTTTACTATCCAGCAGGTGACCAGAATAACCTGTGAAAGAACTATATTTCTGCATACACTGTGGAGAAATGTTATCCAGACTGCAGCTCTTAGCTTGCCAGGAGCCAAATACCATGGCTTATAAAGTACTGACAGCAGTGAACAGGTAATCAAATCAAGCATTATTTAACACAACAGAGAGAACCATATGCATAGACTTGTAGAAAGTGCATTACTCAGAGGGACCTTCTTTGCCATTTGTTGATTGGACAATAGACATTTTGCTAATAAATTGGAAACACCATCCTTTGGACACAGCGCTATCTGTTCTAATACTCCTTTGTATGTTATAGTTAATTTGAGGCCAGATTGGTATATCTGATTTTGTGTTTGGTGATGAGCAGCAGGGTTACACTAAAAACATGAGACATACCTTTCTATATTTGTGTTTTACATATAGTGTATGCTTTACAAGGGCAGGGACAGACATATTATTAGAGTATTCTCTATAAATTCACAAATCTCCTTTTTATAGATTATAGATTTGGGGGTATAATGAAATAAGGACTGTAAGCAGGGGTGTGCAATAGGGGTGGTTTTCCAAAGGGCAAAGATAAGGGGACGCCAGTTAATATTTAAGCATAAATGAGTTTGGAATTCAAGATTAGGGACGCCATTTTTTCTTTTTCTTTTTTTGCCCCAAGTGCTAACATTTCTAGTTACAGCTCTGAACAAAATGTCAATGTTTATTAAATTGACAGTTATCCTGTCAGCACCGAATGTTTAACTAGTTTAACATGTGAACCATATTCTATTCAATAGTGTCGAGATGATGACAACCCTCTGTTAGATTATTGTCATGGTGACACATGCCGTGATCACTATCACAATATCCCTAAGCCCAAAACTAAATCTATCAACATTACAATACACACTGTTGTGTTTTGCTTTTTTTTGTTTTGTTTTAAGAGAACATCCTCTGAAATTTGATAACTACAGTATTACAGATATTATGCTCCGTACAGTACATGGAAGAAGTATATATAGAAAGGGGTTAAAGCAGCCTCATCTCCATGCAGCGGTGGTAAATCTTCCTGCCAGGTACTGACTTGTCTCAGACATTCCTAACTTCCTTGAGCTAAGGAGATATTCACCAGATGGTTTATCCAGATCATCAAACAAAAACTCACTACTTTGCGTCTGCTCTAAGTGGGTTAATATTTTCCCTTTTACCAAATAAAGTCCTCCGTTAAATACCAAACTTTGTAACAAGTGTCTAAAATGATGGTGACCAGTATACAAGAGTGATTACTACTGTATAATCTGTCTCTTCTCAGATCTACATATTACTTACATTACAATAGTAATCTAAAAATAACCACAGTTTTGTTCAAATTAGATTCATGTTCAAATTAAAAAAAAAGGAGAAGTGGAAAAGGAAAACTTACTAGGCACCCAAATAGAAAATAAAAAAAATGAATAAAGCCCATACTGTACATGGTATTAGTGGCTCGGAAGTAAAGATCCACTCACAGACATAACCAGCTTTTAAGATGAGGGGAAGAGAAGATAAAATATAACAGTGTCACTAGTTAATAATATGTTACTATGGGGGTATATTGAGCCATATAAATTGAAATGCCTCATCCCGCCTCCAGTGCGTAGTTCGAGCATAGTTACGGCTAGCGTATTTTTGGCACACCCCTTCGTATGTAGTTACTACAGTATTACGGCCGTCCAGAGTTATGTGGCATAACATCTGTCATGCGCATGCACAGAATGTACAAACAGCCGAAATTACGCTAGCAGCTAGCATGAAATCGCTTGCGTACTTAGGTCTGGATCTGGCCCTATGTCTCCTGCTCCAACTCCCCATTGCATCTTTGCAGCCTTCACTGTATCTCTCCATTAGTAAATGTAAATAAGTGAATGTCTGGCACAATCATTGTGGTTCCCAAACACAAAAAGGTTTACTGCAGAATTAATATGTAGTAAGGTGCAATCCAAACAGTGTGAAAACAAATGTGTACAAAATACATGACATGGTCATTACCAGCGCACAAGCTTTACAAAGGATACTCTGCTTTCCAACGCACAGAGTGGGAAAGAGATATGCACA
>WWET01005870.1:22666-40060 GCA_011038615.1 Limnodynastes dumerilii
CCCCTCTCTGGTCCAATCAGGGACAGAGGGGGGTGGGCTTAAGCTGTCCATCGCAGGGATCTCCCTGCGGACAGCTCCTAACGCCAGCCTGAGCTGGCGTTAGATTTTCATGGTGAGCGGAGTTAGAAACTCCGCTTCACCACCCCTTCACCGCTGTGTAAATATGCGGTGCAGGGGGAGCCCGTTCACATGAACGGGCCCGTGATGGCAGATGAAGGAGTCCTGCATCGTCATGGAAACGATAGTTTCCACTGGCGATGCAGGGTTTTTAAATATGAGAAATGTCATTTTGAAGCGATAAGGGCAGTTTTCTATTGAAAACTGCCCCTATCACTCCAAAATGAACTCTGTAAATAGAGCCCATAGTCTGTATTGTATTGCAGTTTTTAGGATGAAATGGGATTTGTATAGTGGAGACTAGAATGCTGCCTGTATTGTATAGTAGTGGCTATGATTTGCTTTCTTTTATTGTGTTTACAAGATTGTGTTTTATGATGTTTACATATATACTATACTCTAGAAACTATAATGACAAATTGTTAAACAGGTAGGCGCAAATTTAAAGTTTGCAGGGAGGCGCCGAACACCCTAGCACCGGCCCTGAATCCAAGCACAATGAGGGTAAAGGAGATCCTGCTTGTGGTGCACCAGGACCATAAGTGATGATAATAGGCTTAGTTAATGCTGTATATTGTAATAAAGAAATACAATTTGCTAAATACAATCTGTCCCACTACATAGATATTGGCAGTTTTATACAAAGGCCATATAATCTAAACTGTTAATTTCATATGCACAGAAATATCATATAGTTATTTAATTTTTTTTATATACAATAATATTATTGTACATATGCAATTAATAAGGTTATTAAATGGTCTTTTTATAAAACTGTCAATTTCAGTAATGTGGGCTAGATTGTTGTCAGCTGTCTATATTTCTTTATTGCAATAAACAGCAGTGCTTTTTTTGTCATAGAACGCACAGGAACGGAGTTCTGGCACCTTTTTTAGACGGATTTTCCAAGTTTTAAAAGTTTTGGCGGCAAAAACATTAAAACGGTGCATGCGGCTGCTTGTGTGTCGAGTACGATGCATGCGTACTTTGTCTGTGCTGGTTGTGGCACTGCTCGGCTTGTGGTGCTGCTCGGCTTGTGATTGATTGTGTGGTCGTGCGTGAGTTGATGTGAGTTCTGGCACCTTTTTTATTACAAAAAAAGCACTGATAAACCGTATTAACTAAGGTTTTTATAATCATTTCTGGTCCTGGTGCACCATAAGTAATCAGGATGCTTTACTGAGCCTCAGTGCCACTGGAAATTTTAATTACCTAATGTAAGCCTCAGACTGCTCAGCAGTTATGGCGACTCTTCTTTCTCTTTACTCTCTTCTCAGCGTCATCTTGTCAGTGTCTGTACAGAGAAGGATAGAGGATCTGGCATTGGCTGTTTTCTGAGCAGCTCTGTGGAGTCTTTCTCTGCAGTGCTGCTATAGAGAATAATGGTGGATGGACAGTCAATTCATCTCTTTAGCATCACTGCAGAGATAGCACAATGCTATTTAGAAAATAGACGGAGCCAGGTCTGATGGTGAGTACAGTAAAGCTGTGGTGTAGTGTAGTGCAGTGGTTTGACTGCTGGGTCCACAGGCCCTATAGCAATCACACCCCTTGCTCCAGCCCACTTTTACTTACCATTGTTATTTACTATTGTTTTCTACTCTATCTTCCTTCTCTGTGGTGCTAGCTCCACCTACATGATATTGACATGACTTTAGGTGGAAATGCAAACACTTTGCATTAGCACCTTGGAGAACATTGTTATTTTGACAATGTGTGTCCATTGTTACCATTTCCAGATTATGTAGGAGGCAGACTGTGCACCCTGCACTCCCCAGGCTAATCGTTCGGTAGCAAGTCTGATGTGCCTAGGACATTTGCAGATCTTATAACATTCCTGGAAACAGAAATTGTTATACCACTCCCCCTGCTCTCCTACATGTGGATAGTGAATCCGTGTACAAAAGGCTACCTTAACTATTCTGCTATATCCATATACAATTTCAATGGCTAACACAACCTACCATGCATATCTGATACACATGGTTAGTGGCCCATCCTCCGTAGCAGAAGCCAAGTTCTGCACGAAACGCAGCATCGCCTGTGCAGTACCAATATTAGCTGACTTCCGTACCTAGTGCACAGAAGTCAGCTGATTTTTTTAAATGAGGATGCGGCATAATTTTTTACTTGTGAGATATTAGTGTATTAATATCAGTACAATGGTCACTTGTAATTTCAGTAAATACATTTATATATTGCAGAACTAAAATCATTCCACCTTGACTGTGAGAACCCATTGGTTAATCTGGCCCTGGTGACAGCAGGATTGAGAGATTCAAAAATAAGACAAGAGCTTTTGCTCCAACAGGCTCACTATCACTAGGACAAATCAGTTAATGGTCTGGAGATGGTTATAAATGAACATGTCTATTTTTCTAAAAATCAGTTTAAATATCTTTCTTACTGTGCATCTGTTTGTTCAAGCTTATTCTCTCTCTCTCTCTCTTTCTCTCTCTCTCTCTCTCTGTCTCTGTCTACCCGATCGGCTTACTTTCCCATTCATTCATTCGGACACCACCACCGCAGACCTGCCGCACCGGATCAGACAGGTTTGTATTATAGGTGAATCTATAGGGATTAGTAGTCTATGGGGAGTCTATAGGGATTGGCTGTGGGGAGGAGACACTAAGGGATAGGCTGCAGGGAGGGGAGTCTTAGGGTTAGTATACAAGGAAGGGAGTCTTAGGATCAGGCTGCATGGAAGGAACTATATATATATATATATATATATATATATAGTGTGTGTGTGTGTGTGTGTGTGTGTGTGTGTATATAGTCTGAATTTATATCCTCAACATAACATAAAATACATTAGCAGCTTTTCCAACCCATGAGGTACCTGCCCAGTATGGTTTTTGTTTTAGGGGTGTCACCAGTAGTTCTATTTCCCAGCTTTCCTTTCTGTTAAGTTTTACAATTGCTTTTACATTGTTAATAACATAATTTATCGTCATTCAAAATAAGCTTTGAATCGTTCCAGCCAAACTCCACCTACAACGACCTTATTTTTTTTTTCTTTTATTCAATAATCTTTTTATTGATTTTATAAGACATACAATACACAAAAACAAAACAAACCCCACCCCCACCCAAGGCACTGCTGTGGGAGCATCAGTTCATGCTCACCGGATTTGCAAAGTTTGACCGTCTAAGCACAAAAACATATTACTGAAACATTACACATAATCTTAAACACTACAAATGTTAGATGTTCTGCTCATCCCCACTTCCAGGGCGACGCCTGGTCCGCTTAACCTCTCAACACCCATCAAAAGTCGCCTGTGACCTATAAGAGTGAGGGGGAGGGGGGGGAGTAGCACAGGGCCCTCCAGATTATGAGAATTTATCCAGTTTACTCAATGCGCCCATAGTCTGATGCAGGAAGCTTGTACTGGTATATTTAGGTCTCAGGTGGATTCTGAAACTAAACTGTACGGGGATTCACACCACCATGACCAGATTTTGTGGTATTTATGTAGGGCCTTCCGTTACGTGTATAGATGTCTTTCATGCCCCACGGTATCATTTACTAAGGCCTTCCAAGTATGAAAGTCTGGGGGGTCAGAGGCTAACCAGGATCTAGCTATAACAACCTTGGCAAGCGTAGAGAGGTTAAGCACATATCTATATAGGATCACATTGCATAACTCTTCAGCATTAACTCCAAACAGTACAAAGAGAGGGTCCATAGGAGGAGATCTGGGGCAGTATCTCTAGCACATGACCACACCCTTTCCCAAAAGCAGTGTACAAGCGGGCACGCTCACAACATGTGCCAAAAGTCTGCCCCCGAAGCATCACACTTAGGAGATTCGGAGGACGCAGCCCAAGTTTAGGCATGCTCTGAGGCGTATAGTATACCCTATGAAAAATGTACCATGTGCTCCCAGGTATCATTATCCAACACACCCACATCCCCCGTCCATCTATGGCGCAACCCAGCCAGAGTTTCACTGGCAACCACACCATAAAGGGTACAGTAGATGTATGAGATGGCCCCATGCTGGCCCAAATCTTGGAGCATTAATTTAGTAGGAGAATCCTTGAGAATAGGAGCCCCCTCTCTAAATTGTGTCACCAGAGTGTGCCGGAGCTGCAAATATGCGAAAAAATCAGTATTAGGAAAACCAAACTCCTACCTCAACTGAACAAATGCCTTTAGGACCCCATTCGAATATAACTGACCTAACGTCTGCAGAGGGGAGCGTAGCCAGATGCTGTGTGCCTGAAGCGACAGTATTTCCTTATAATTCTGATTCTTCCATAGTGGGACCTCTGGATCCGTGTCCCCACCCCCCAACAACTGCCCCGCCTGTCGCCATACTGCAATGGCCTGTTTGACCAGAGGACAAGTGAACCCCCAGACCTACCCACCAAGAGGAGCTGTAGGGGAGAAAGACCTGGAGAAGAGCGGCGGACCAAGGCATTTATCAGACCCATTGGGCCCCTCTCCTTAACCCAGGGAATGAGATGCACTAACTGGGAGGCCAAATAATAATTCCTAAAGTTCGGTAGAGCAAGACCCCCGCCCAATTTAGGCTGGCATAGAGTTCCGATCTTAAGTTTAGGTTTGCGCCCCGCCCAGATAAAAGAGGAGAGCAGCCCATTAAGAGTCGCAAATACCTTACGAGGGATATAAACCGGGGAGTGTTGCAGAATATAGAGATACTTAGGCTGTATTATCATTTTGACAAGATTTATCCTGCCAGTGCCCGAAAGCGGGAGCTTCTGCCACACATGAAACTTGTTTTTAAAGTAATTGTCAATAGGGGCTAGGTTCAACCCACTAAATTCAGCAGCCCCATGAGAAACCCAGACCCCCAGATATTTAAACTTGGTCATCCAGTGCTGAAAAGGGCCCAGCGGAGTAGGCCGGGAGGGATCCAGGCAGCCCAATTAGAACATATGGGACTTGGTCCAATTTATCTGAAGACCGAAATATTCCTCAAAATTGTCGATTATATCCAGCAGACCGCCCATATCCCTATCAACCTCAGAAAAGAAGAGCAGCACATCGTCCGCATATAGGGCAATTTTATCAACCGAATCTCCTGCCGGGAGCCCCGCCACCCCTGGAGAATCCCGAATAAGACAGGCTAAGGGCTCAATTGCCAGGGCGAACAGCGACGGCGACAGAGGGCAACCCTGCCGTGTCACCCTGCCCAACAGGAATGAGTCTGAGGTGAAGCCATTTATACATATCCTGGCCGAAGGGGCAGAGTAGAGCAACCTGACCTACCCTATGAAAAGCTCGCCAAAACCGAATTTTCTCAGCACCTGCCACAAATAAGGCCATTCGACAGAGTCGAATGCCTTAGCGGCATCCAAAGATAGTACCGCGGCCCCGGGCATGGACTCATCAACCAATTGAATGTGACTAAATAACCTACGAAGATTAGTGGTGGTGGACTTCCCTGGCATAAAGCCAGTTTGGTCAGGATGAATAATCTGGGTGATAACTGTATTTAATCTGGCTGCCAGAAGTTTCGCTAATATTTTAACATCAGTTGAAAGAAGGGATATTGGGCGGTAAGATTCGGGGTAAAGGGGATCCTTATCTGGTTTGGGAATCATAACTATAAGGGCCTCCAGCATGGACTGAGGAAGCAATCCCTCTTCAAAGAATGTGTTAAAATGGGCTAATAGCTGGGGTGCAAAGAACTGAGGGAAGGTTTTATACACCTCAACTGGGATACCGTCCACACCCGGGGCCTTGCTGTTCGGGAAGGAGCCAATAATTCCCTCCAATTCCTGGATCGAAAAAGGGGCTTCCAGGAAATCCACAGATTCCTGCGGGAGGGTGCAGAACCGGACCTGATCCAAATAATCACTTAATTGATCCGGCGCATAGGTAGCTTGTGTGGAATACAGGTTTTTATAAAAAACTAGTAACACCTTCGCTATTTCTGAGCCCCTACTATGCACCACCCCCTCAGAGTCGCAAATGGCCGATACATTATTATTGCCCCTGGCCTCGTTCGCAAGGCATGCCAAGTAACTACCCCCTGCATCTGCCTGCGAATACAAAGAATGCCTTGCAAACAATAGCCTGCATTTAGACTTGTCCAAAAGATAGTCCGTCCACTCCCTCTGACCCCTCAGCCAGGACTCCTGATCATTCGGATTCCTAGAGAACAAATACTGAGCCTCCAAATCCCTGCAGGACCGCTCCAGCGCCACCTCCTTTTCATTATGGAAGCGTTTTATACTGGACACCCTTTTAATAAGCGTACCCCGCAAAAATGCCTTAAAGGCGTCCCACACATTTACAGCACTGGTCGAGTGCCTGTTATTTCCAAAATAGCCCTCCCATGAGGTTACCAAATCCAACCCCGCCCCCACCAAGGGATTGAATTTCCAAAAGTGCACCCCTCTATTATTGTCTAAGTTGAGAGATAGACTAAGTGGGGAATGGTCAGACACACCTCTAGGCCTGTACTTCACCCCGTCTACTCTAGGCAGCAACGACTGGGATATAAGGATGAGATCTATCCGGGACAGGGCATTATGTGAAGTAGAATGCAGGAATCTAGACCTCCAGGGATCAGCCAATCCCAATTCACTCATTATTTTAGCAAAGGGGGTAGGGCCAGAAGCCAGGCCCACCTTACGCTCATGCCATCAAGCAACAGGTCCAAGACATTGTTGAAATCCCCCAAACACACCACCTCTACCCCTGGGGAACCTCTACCCCTCCGCCCGGTTAAGGACCTCAGTACTATATGGAGGAGGTATATAAATGGCCAGTATGATCAGCGGTAAGGTATAAAATATTGCTCTTAAGAATACAAAATGCCCATAGGGGTCAACCTGAACCTGCTCCAACCCAAATTGTACACTTTTGCGGATGAGTAGGGAGCTAGTTGTATATTGGGAGTGATAAGCCCATCCCACCCAAGGACGCCTGAGAGAAAGGAGACGACTACCCGTAAGATGCGTCTCTACTAAACATATGACATCCACGGAAGGACTCTTAATTTGCTTGAGGACCAAAGAGCGCTTGACACGATCATTCAGTCCCCTAACATTCCAGGTAAGGAAGGATAACCCCCCACTCCCACTCTCAACACCCAGAGATGTCACCCCGTAAAGTTATGAAAGGCCAAGCAGAACACAATACATCAATGGCAAACATAGTAGCAGATTTATACAGTGCATAAACAATCCCAAAATACCACTCCACAGCAGTGCCTTCAAACCTCCCCATCCCACCCTGTATACCCATATAAACTAATGGGATACCTGTACCCTAAACCAGAAAAACAAAAGATTACCCAAAGAGAAGTGGCCTATATAGTCAAGCCGTCCTCCTCCACAACTGTGACGTGAAGGAGGCCGGTATCTACACTAAGACACTTAATAGCAATGAATACCATTAATGGTAACCTCCTATGGGACTTATACTAAGAAAAATATATAAAAGCTTTAAAAGGGGGGGGGAAGAACGGCTCCTAACAAAGAGAACATGGGAAGGCACCTGAGGCAAAACCCAACGCCAGAAGAGTGCCAGAACTATAACACCCATCATAAAGTCCAGGGAGTCAACTTGCAATTACGGAATAGGATGTCTTTCCATAGTACAGGTAAGGAAAAATGTCAATATACGACAAAGACTATTAGGCAGGAGTTGGACCAATACATAGCCGTCTGGGCGATCTCGACGGTGCGGCCGCCTCTCAAGCCAGTCCATGGCCTCCTTAGGAGAGTTAAAGAATTGGGTGGAGCCATCCGTGACCACCCGGAGCCTAGCTGGAAACATCATGGCCTAGGGGATCTGCAATTCACGCAGTCGCCTCTTCACCTGCGAGAACTGCGCCCTGGATTTTTATACTTCAACAGCGAAATCCGGGAACACAGAGACCGTGGAGTTGTCAAGGCGAATAGGACCCTTGGTACGAACCAATCGCAGGACGGTATTCCTGTCACGGAAGTGTAGAAGCTTCGCAATGAAGGTGCGGGCCGGTGCCCATGGAGGCGGAGGCTGTGTAGGGATGCGATGTGCCCGTTCAACAGCGAACTGCGGTGTGAAGGCTTCTTTGCCGAATTCCTGGATGAGCCACGATTCAAGGAAGGATTCCGGAGTCTTGCCCTCTGCCCTCTCCGGAAGACCAACAAAGCAAAGGTTGTTGCGACGGAGGCGCCCCTCCATATCCGAGAGTTTGAGCTTACACTGTCGTACCTCCGATGTCAAAGTAGCAATCTGGGCTGGGAGGGGGGCCACCACGTCGTCAAGAGTGGAAATCCGGCGCTCTGTCTCAGAAACCCTCTCCCGCATCTGTTGCAGGTGCTGCCGCAAATGCGAGATATCCATCTGGACCTCCCCAATCTTCCCCATTAGAGATTTCTCAGAGGCTGAAATAGCACCAAGGATCTGCTGTAGCATAGGGTCAGACTCCTCCGGTGATTTCCCGTCTCTTCCCTGCCCTCCAGAACTCGGGGGGCCAGGGGGCTCAGGGGGAGGTGCCGATGTGGACTGTCTGGCGAACTTCTCCAGGCGGGCAGCAGCCGATGCCGCATTGCCAGACCACCCCATTGGACTAGGATTTTCCCTTGTGGGCGTAAGGTGCAAACCGAGTGCTATGTGCAGCGACTAATGATAGGAATTAATAACCCAGAGCGAATAGGTGCAGACAGTAGAATGGTATTATTGAATACCACCAAGAGCCCTCTGTATATATCATACACAATGTCCTCCTGCTTGCACTCCAGGCGGGAATAGTCACACGACTGCTCATGCACACCTCTGCAATATAAGAAGATTTACAAGGCCTCCAGCGTATATTGTATATAAAGAAAAGCACTAGTCCAGCTTCTGGTATCTTGTATAGGAATAATTGCAGGTTCTTCAGCGCACTCACTGCCCAGGCATAGTTACAAGGCCACCAGCATTTATTGTATATAAAGGAATGTACTAGTCCAGCTACTGATATCCTGTATAGGAGTGTTTGCAAGCTCTGTAGTGTACACACCACCGAGGGACAGTCACAAGGCCACCAGCATATATTGTATATAAAGAATGCACTAGTCCAGCTACTGGTACCTTGTATAGGAGTATTTACAAGCTCTGCAGTAGGCACACTACCCAAGGAGAGTCACAAGGCCCACAATGTACCCTCAGTTATAGGACTAGTCTCCAGGGTTTCTGCAGGTAGCAAGTGGCGGCCGTCTGGCGCCAAAAGCAATATCAGGCCATTTAGGGTATCCAGGAGCCTCTCCCCACCGCTCTCCTGTGGCCCGCGATCAGCCAGGGAACCCCAAAGCCTCCAGGGCCACTCCAGCCAGCTCCCTTCTATATATGGGACCGTCTCTCCCTGCGCCACACCACCGACAGGGCCCTCTGCTATGATTCACCGCCGGCTCTCTCCCGGACCTCGCGGCACCGCAAACCAGCCCCCAGCAGCTACACACCGACGGCACAGGCGTCCAGATAGGGATTGGTGCCACAGGTACCCCCCGCAAAACGGATAGAAACACAGGATATACCAGAGCCGAGGAGTCGCATGTCTTACTCCATCCCTGACCAAGCCACGCCCCCCACAACTGACCTTATTTATTCATACCACACCCTCTTTTCCATAAGCCCTGAATTGGGACAGTCTCTTCTAATTTGGCATGTGATTGATAACAGGTGTAAAGGGCCATACTCATACTCGACTAGATTCAGAGCTCTGTGCAACTTATATACACGCAGAGCTCTGTAATAAAGCATGGAGGAGGGAGCTGCACGCCCCAACCCGGATTTGTGTCCGCACGGACGCAGATCCGCGTGGTATTGCTTCTCCCCACCCCTGGTACTTATTTAGCATGCCTAACCCCGCCTGTATGGCATGCAGATCTACGGTGCGGCCCCTTCTATAGAAGTTCCTCTGTATGGATGTTACCTGTCAAGATGACTTATGCAAGAGACTTGTGTAAGTCCCCTTTCAAGCCAATTAATGAATCAGGGCCACTTATACTAACTGCTAACCAGAATCGTAGCTAGAAATTTTATCACCTGGAAAAATGGGACTCCTGACCCTGGATTCCAAACCAATTAAACCTTAAATGTTAAATTACTGGCACCCCATTAAGCTTTGCGCCCTGGGCAGCTGCCCCTATCACACACCCCTACTGCTAACTTCCACTAGCTTAGACTTTTAACTGCCAAATCCATCCAGTTCTGCCAGGCGTACACCATTTAGAAGTGTGACTGAGACCCCATCCCCCTAAATCCTGGCCAGGATCCAACTGGACCACCTTGCATTGGTTTCATTCTAATTGGCGCAGATGTGTCTGAATGTCTTTTCCCATCTAACACGGTGCATAAACGTAATTGAATCGGGCCCATAAAATTAGAGATTAAAAATAAAGCATAGATTCTGATTTTTCTTCCTTCTGGGAGATCATAGAAGGGAGGAAACAAAAGGCAGTGGGCTGGATCCAGACTTAAGAAGGAGCTTGAAATTAAGGACCTGATTCACACTTAAGAATCTTTTTAAAATAAGAACTTAAAGTCACTCCTGGGCTAAACCATGTTGATTGCAGGGGAGTCATATTTCATCTGTTGCAGACAGTATTAGAGTTGAGAGGTGATGTTTCCTATCCCAAGTCTAAATAACAGTGTGATAGTAAAGCTGGTCAGTATCTGTTTTCAGTAAACAATTCAAAGATGTATTCCTGCATGCAAAGAATACAATTAACTTGACTCCCCCCCAAAACAACATGGTTTTGCCAAGGAGTAACTTTAAGTTCTTATTTTAAGAAGATTCTTAAGTGTGAATCAGGTCCTAAGAGAGGAAAGTTACTCCTGGGCTAAGCCATGTTAATTGCAGGGGAGTCATATTTCATCTGTTGCAAACAGTTTTATACTGCTTTCATATCACCCTCCCAGAAAAACCCGGTATTTTGTACCCGGGACTTTTCTGGGAGCAGTGCCATGTGTTTCTCATAACCACATTATAAGTCCACCAAAAACCCGGAAAATTCCCGGGTCTGTCCCTTTCACATCACCAGGAATTTCACACCGGGTTTTAGTGGATTTTTAACGCTGAAAAACATGCTGATGCTTGTAGTGCCACAATCATCAGCATGCCCAAGGATGACAGGGCATGCTAGCACTTGGAGAACCACAAGTGCCAGCATGCCCTGTCACCCGTTACAACAACACACAAATGAATACCCCTCCTAGCACCTAAATAAAATATAGGGCCGGCCCCTAACCTAAAAAAAAATACTAAACATTTAATGCCCCCCTGTAAAGAATACATTACATTTAATACCCCCAAATAATGTAAAAAAAAATGCCCGCTAATAGTGGTATGTAAAATAAAATGCCCGCTAATAGTGTGATGTAAAATAATATGTCCGCTAATAGTGTGATGTAAAATAATATGCCCGCTAATAGTGTAATGTAAAATAATATGGCCGCTAATAGTGTGATGTAAAATAATATGCCCGCTAATAGTGTAAAGTAAAAACAAATTAATAAAAAAAATAGCATAAAAATAATAATTAAAAATAGTTACTTACCATCTTGATTACGATCACATCTTCTAAGCTTGTAATCCGTGGGGGAGGTCTTGAAAAATAAAAAACCCTAAGGACAGACGGAACTCATGTCCTGCAACGCAGGACATCCTGACGCTAATGACAGCTCTGCTGTCACTGGGGTGTATATATACCCTTGGGCAGGTTGTGAGATCCCGTTTCCATGGTGACCAAATCACCCTAGCAACAGTAGACAAATCTGAGCCTTCTTTTTTCCCGTGTTTCATACCCGGGTCTGTTGACCCTGGTCTCCCGAAAGTGGCGGTTTCACATTACCAGCAAAAACCTGTGTTTTTGCAAAATGCCAGGTTTTTGCTAAAAAACCCTGGTTTTTGATGGTAATGTGAAAGGGGTATAAGAGTTAAGAGGTGATTTTACCTGACCCAAGTCTAAATAACAGTGTAAAAGTAAAGCTGGTCAGTATCTGAGTGTGGTAAGCAATTCAAAAATATATCCCCGCAATACAATTAACTTAACTCCCCCTGAAATCAACATGGTTTAGCCCAGGAGTAACTTTCCTCTTAATTTCAAGTTCCTTCTTAAGTCACATTATGTGTGTGCAATTAGCAAAATCCCACAGTATTTTCTTGAATGTAAAAAAAAAGATTTCCACCTTTTTGTGCAGTTAATCTGACGTGGTTCCATAGTTGATGAGAACAGTTATACAACACTAATAGGAGTTTATTCTGTCAAGTAAGTTGTAGACCATTTTGCACGGATGACTGATTGCCTTTTGCAAGTAAGTGTATATAAACTAAAGGTCAAAAAACAGTCCAGCAGCTCACAGGAGCAAAGACCCAGAAAGTAATGTCATTAACTTGTGACTTCCAGGATTTGTTAAAAGAATCTAAGTCAAAAGTCACAACTGCAAAACACAACAAAAACGAGAGAAGAAATCTTTCTAAGTAGTTTTCATTGGATTGTGGAATACTGTACGGTCTAGATTGTTTCCAAAATCTTACCATTTCGTGACAGAGAATGTTAAAGTTGCCATGCTATACATAGTTAGCGGTAAGACAAAACAACCACAAAATAAGCTTCTAAAATTTTAACTATGGATCCACTTGTCTTCTAGTTTTTCTTCAGTAAAATTTGATGTGACATATTGCAATATTAAAAGACATATTGGTACAACAACAATCAAAGCTTTTGTTAAGAATTTTTTAGTTCCTAATTGACCCTTATTATTGCTAAATTGTGGGTACTCATGTAATTTCATAATCAAATGTTTTACTCAAACTGGTATGATCCTCCCACATGAATGATGGGATATAGTTGCCACCGTGATGGTCCATTTTCGACAATGATACCGCAAAAACTTATTTCAGCTGTATCATGCCAACACCTTTTCAGTATGTGTTCAATAACAACTACCTTCTATTATAACAACTAATTTGTGCAGTTTATGAATTGCCCTATTATTGGTGGTGTATTAAAGTACACAACTTATCAGGTTTTCCCACCTCATTAACAATTGATATTTAAACATAGAGAATTGGAATATGATCATTGACCAGTGATTTATCTGTTGGAAATCTTACGAGGTTACCAGGCTGTAGATATTACAAATTATAAATTACAATCAGAAAATAAAAATTATATATTTATTTTAATCTTTACATCAGTGGGAAAACACTGTTAGTGTATATAGGGTTTTAATATTTTGCTACAAGTTGTTATTATTATGAGAAATACATAAAGTTGGTAATTTTATATGATTTTTGTTATTTTTTTCTGTTATGTGAACCTAATGTAAAAGAGACCCAGAATACCACATTAGAGGACTTTTTGAGATCTTGTATGATCCCGTGTCACTCTACCTTTTCAATATAGAAAATTTCAGTCCTGGAACTAGTAACATCTTATTTCAACAAGGTACCTTTTCTGGTTAAGGTTAGGCTATGGAACAGGAAGGGTTAGGCTACGGAGAAGGTGAAAGGAAGGTTAGGGTTAGGTTATGAATCAAGGAAGATTAGAGTTATGCTGCAGAAAAAGGGTGGTTAGGGTTAGACTGTGAAGAGGAGAGAGTTAGGGGAGTGTTAAGGTTAGTTATCATGATAAGTCAATAGCTTGTATATAGATTAGCATGTAAAAAATTGACCTTGCCTTGGAATAGGTTTTTGCAGAAATTTGTTTTCTTGTAGCAGAAAGGAATGTTTGTCTGTATATCGTAAACATCAATAAGGATGTACATGTGGAAGTAGTTGTTAAATGCCAGCCCTATCCTATCCAAATCTGAAAGACCTTGTGGAGGAAAATAGGGCTGCTGTGGCTTTAAAATATGTCACATGAAAATATAGAATTGATCGTTTCTGGGGATCTCAGAAAGGAGAGGATTGTGTCATATTCTTGCTTGTACCAGCACAGAAAGTATCTTTGCATAAGTCTGCTTTCTGCATTTTCACCCATTTATTTTATAAGAAACTGTTTGCATCTTGTATTTCACCTTGTTATTGTTTGTGTAAATAAGCAGGATTTCTTTTCCAATTAAATATTAATAAGTTCTCTGTGTTCTTACGAATTCACATGTCAGATCAGCTTGGTTCTGAAATGCTACTTAGTGGTAATGGAAGAGATCATTTTGAATTTATGATAAATCTGATAGTATAGAGTTAGACTTGTGGAATGGAGGAACCGAATACCAGTGGGAATTAGTCATATAGAACAGACCAGGTTTTTGTTATTGATTAACCCCTTGTCTTACATAAGTCACTTGGCCACAGGTGAAGTCAGGGTTGTGACATTAGGGTTAGGAAGATTTAAAATTACCTGTCATCGCTAGAGTCTCTGTAGAGACAGTAGTCGATTGGGTGATATTATCTCATAAGAAACTGCAGAAAACTGATGGCAATCATCTTTGTAATGCCACAAAGTGATCTATCGAAAGACAACTCACCGAAACAAAACACATAAATACATGGGCCTGCATGGGTTTCCTCTGGGTGCTCCAGTTACCTCTCACATACCAAAAAAAAATGCTAGGTAGGTTAATTGGCTGCTGACTACTCTACTCTGTGTGTAAGTAGGTATTAGGGAACTTAGAATGTAGCTCCACTGAGGCATAGAAACATAGAAAGTAACGGCAGATAAGAGCCATATAGCCCATCCGATCTGCCCAGTTGTTTATTTAAAACTATACTGACCCTAGACCCTATTTACCCTTAATTTAGTTTAAGATTTAGGATATCCTTATATTTATCCCAAGCATGTTTACAATGTTCTACTGTGTTCGCCTCACAACCTCAGATGGGAGACTATTCCACTTATCTATCACCCTTTCAGTGAAGTCATTTTTCCTCTGTAAATATGATAGGCCAGTGACATCCAACAAACAAACACCAAGGTGCCCTATAGGGTGATCATTCTCAGCTGAGGTAAATGTCTAGCACATAAAGAATCCAGCCTACATTGCAATGCTGAACTAGATTTTGTTCCACCCTTGATTGAAAGCTGCTTTCATGTCCAACCTCTCCCTTCTCTGCTCCAAGCTATACATGTTTAGTTCCTCTAGCCTTTCTTGGTATGATTTGTGACGTATGCCATGAATCATTTTAGTTGCTCTTCTTTGCACAGTCTCTAATGTATTTATGTCTTTCTGGAGATATGGCCTCCAGAGACTGATATGAATGTGAAATATTCTACGTATAGCGTAATGTAATCTGATGGTGCTCTATAAAAACCTGCTAATAAATAAATTAATTAGCTACAATACAAGGCTAGGATGGGCGTATGGCTTGGTAATTTCTAAATCACCCTCGCTAGGTTTTTCACTGCCCATCTGAATATAAGTATTGAATTAAGCATGAGCAGTAAAGAACTGAGGAAATACTTTTTGTCATGAGCCCTTTTAATGGGATTGTGCATGGACCCTGATCTAAAGTTTGCAGGTATCAAACTTATTAGCACTTGTCAGCACAATGAACCATATCCAGACCTATGGCTTACATAACCCTCACACATACGGTGCATAGTGCTCTGAAACCTACCTTAATTTTTACACACATACCCCAGTGCGGAAGGGATTCGTTCATAATGAAGGAAGCCCTTACTGTATTTTAATACATCCCCCTGTCCTCCATCTATACACACTATATGGTGGGTTGTAACACCCCACTGTCAGAAGTGATCACTTTGCGCAATTGAGGATAGTTTGTAATGCATTTCGATACGTAACTACCATGCACGCAAAGTACGATCACACTGGGTACTTATACATTTGGAATGCGTAAGTACCCTGTCGTATGGAATTGTTGATCCGGTTCAATATCTTGCACTTATACTAAGTCAACATAAATAAACGCAAAGATTAATGAAGCAAAAACATTTATTTTGCGACATTTTAATAAAATTCAAAAAATATAATATAAAACTATGACATAAAATTTTGAAACAAATTCTACAAAATACAACATTTTCCAATGTATTGAAATTTACCAAAATTGTTCTATAATATTATATGTATATACAAAGAAAATTGCACATTTGAAACTATACTTGCCACTAGTATGCCTCTTCAATTGGATATATAAGGACCTAAAAAGAACACCATTTTTTAGAACACCTTCTCATGAATCAACATAAACAAATTTCTTATTTTACAAATACAAGGGCTAATTTTTCCATAACAATTAATACAAATCAGAACAACTACCTTTCAATTCTTTATACGGTTACTGTCCAACCTATGACCTACAGATTAAAACTGTCTTACTAGAATTCCCCCTGTGATAACATTGTGTTTGTAGCATCCAAAGGGAAACATTAAATAGAGAAATTGCAGAAATTCTACTTTTTAGAAATCGTTGATATAATAACATAAAATCAGATGAGCCTTATGCTCTTAATGGCACCTCTAGACTTAAACTGGCTACACACTATACAATAATTGGTCTAATATATCGTGTAGGTTGTGTTTCGCCACTTAGAATGGCTTCTTTGTGACAACCCACTTCCACTTCTTCCTGACAGTAAAGCAGCAACGAGGATGTCATTACGGGACATCCCCGTGAAGAAACTATCGTGACAGCGCCTGGAGCATTTTCAAAAAATGTGAACGGCAACAGGTAAGTTCATTATCCCCTTAGCCTAACCTTCCTCTTCTAGTAGCCTAATCTTAACCCTCACTGTCTTGCAGCCTAACCCTAACCTTCTGCTTTTAACTGCCTAACCTTAACCCCCCCGTCCCCGTCCTGCAGCCTAACCCTAACTCTCCATGTCCTGCTGGTCAAAATAGAGCCACTTGACAATTACAATAGGAAATTGCCTGCACTTATACTATTTCAGACACTGATACAGCCGCGATACAGCTGTTGGCTGTGTCAGTGTGTGAAATTGGCTGTTTTAATGAGCAGTATCGTGTAGTAGTATGTAGCACACACCGAATTGTAAAAACACACTGACATGATAATCGTATTGTTCAGTTTCTCCCTTTCCTTAACCCCCCACATCCGCTCCCTAATACTGTCTTGTCGCTTTCACCTCTGCAACATAGCTCACATCAGACCCTTCTTAACCACGGTTGACAAGTTATCTCCCATCTCAAATACTGCAATATTCTCCTCTTTGGCCTCCCTCTGGCCCGTCTCACTCCGCTACAATCCATACTAAATGCCGCAGCCAGACTCATCTTCCTCCAAGTCCCCTTTCTGTCTCTCTCTACACTGGCTTCCTGCTCCTTTCAGAATTCTCTTCATGCTCCTCACCACAGCTTACAATGCTCTATCTTCCTCCACCACTCCTTACCGCTCT
>WWET01005871.1:7546-21175 GCA_011038615.1 Limnodynastes dumerilii
TTGCAGAGAGGGATATAACAGAGGGGAGTGGATGGTGTAATGTGTGAAGAGGGATGTAACAGGAGTGTAATACATCAAATGGGGAAAGGTATAATATTTCCAGGAGAAGTGTAATATGTAATTTGGGGAGTAGGATGTATCTGAATGGATGAGGTATAATAAATAATATGAGAAGAGGAAAATTAAATCTTGAGCCTAAAATTAACCTGAACTGAGCCTTACATATAAATACTACGCTAATTGTTATATTTTTTTTAAAGTTAAATATTTTTAATATTTTGTAAATGAATTATTTTTGCAAAGTGGTACTTCACCTGGTTCCTTAGCGGATAAGTGGTACTCAGCAAAAAAAGGTTGAGAACCCCTGGTATAGATCATATCATGTCCAGACAGATTGGACAGAGTGAAAAAATTCAGAGCTGTCCAGCAGTGATGGGCCTCACTAATCAGACATTTGTATTTTAACCACTCCCGCGGATCAGCTGGCAGACAAGGGCTAAATGAAGTTTTCTGATTCACACTAACCGAAATTCCAGGAAGTATGGGAGTGCAGATCTGGACTATACTGTACGCAGACTAAGAGTGAATGTCCACTTGCACTTACACTTAACTGAACTCCTCTGTCAGAGGCAGAGGGAGCCGAGGACAAGGGCTGGCCAGGCAATCGCCCATTGCACCACCTGTTGGTGGACACTTTTATTCATCCGCTGCTGCAGGAAAGAAACTTTGTTGACCATGTGACTAGCTCTCCTAATTAGGTGTGCTTAAATTTGTGTATGTGTGTGTGTGTGTGTGTTTCACAAAGTGGTAGAGAAAATGTATTATAAGGTACATTGTGTGTGTGACAGTACTTGAGAGAATGTATTATAAGGTGCACTGTGTGAGTGACAGTAGTAGAGAGAATGTATTATAAGGTGCAGTGTGTGTGACAGTAGTAGAGAGAATGTATTATAAGGTGCACTGTGTGTGTGACAATGGTAGAGAGAATGTATTATAAGGTGCATTGTGTGTGTGACAGTAGTAGAGAGAGTGTATTATAAAGTGCACTGTGTGAGTGACAATGGTACAGAGAATGTATTATAAGGTGCACTGTGTGTGTGACAGTAGTAGAGAGAATGTAAGGTGCACTGTGTGTGTGACAGTAGTAGAGAGAATGTATTATAAGGTGCACTGTGTTTGTGACAATGGTAGAGAGAATGTATTAAAAGGTGCACTGTGTGTGACAATGGTAGAGAGAATGTATTATAAGGTGCACTGTGTGTGACAGTGGTAGAGAGAATGTATTATAGGGTGCACTGTGTGTGTGAGATTTCCAGATTATGGTGGAATTACAGTGCTTGTAAAAAAAAATATATATATATATATATATAAATGATACAAAGAAAAAAAAATGTCAAATTTCACTAAATTAACATATATGGTTTAAATATAGGTATGAAATACAATGTAAAAAACTAAAACTGAATTAAGTAAAAAAATTTTTTAAATAGAACTGTACATGAAAACCTGGAGAAAGAAAATAGAAAGAATCCTTTACCATTTGACACTATATATTTTAACCTTTTACCATGCCAAATTCCAACAAGTCTATCACTTGCGTGCCTTGAAGAAGCCGACATTATCTTGTGAGCAGTAGGTTAGGCCGGATTAGGTGTCTTTGAGAAGTAACCATGTATCAGCTCTCTACTGTACAACTGTTCCTTGGATTAGATTTATTTGCTGTGAAGTCAAGCAATCATTGATGTTTTCATGAAAGTATCTCAAATGCTTGGATAATTTAGCTGGATCATGTCAACTAAAGGTGGAAAAGCAGGCGCATTTCTAGCCCTCGGAAAACAAGACAGTGCGGGAAGAAATTATGAGTACAGCCGCATCTGATTTCAATATGATGACCTTTTTCCTTCACTGAATACTTATCTGAAGTATGCAGCTTATATAAACAGGTATTACTTGGTAATTCAATAGAGCATCCTGCTTCTGTGTTAGGAAAGATAATCTAATGCTTCTGTACATAAGATACTGCTAATATGTGTTTAATTGCTAACAGAGAATTTTTTTTTATTTTTTTTTGCAATATACAAATAAAATTTACTAAAAAACATGTGGAAAAGCAAAGGATTTTCCTCATAGGGCAGGGCAAAAAGTTAGCCATTGGGTAGGTATAGGGATGGGAGAGGAGGTGGGGTTAGGCTGTACGAATTGTTTATGAGGATAAGGAACTGAATATGAGTCCTCTCTTTCCTGGGCCTTTCTCTTCCTCTCACCCACTTTAGGATATTTTTTGTATGAACATGCTCTCTTGTTTTTCAGATGAGGCACTGTGTAGAGGTAGTAACAGGAATCAGATGCTTAAGTTGGCACAATGGTAAGAAGTTTGGTACTGTATTGTGTTTACAGGGATGCACCAGGTGGCTTTGCTCTAAATTGGATACCAGCTCACCAGCTGGGTCCTGGTTTGATTACCCCTGTGGTTGATGGAAGTTCAAAGTTTAGAGGTGTATATTTTTCCCTGATGATCACCGGTGAGCACCCTATAGTTCTACGGTTATTGTTTCAAAGGAAATGTGCGGAAAAATGACTTCACTGAAAGGGTGATAGATAAGTGGAATATTCTCCCATCTGAAGTGGTTGAGGCCAATACAGTAGAACAGTGTAAACATGCTTGGGAGAAATATAATGATATCATAAATCTCAAACTAAATAGAGGGTAAATAGGATCTAGTGTCAGTATAGTTTTATATTATCAACTGGGCAGACTGGGTGGGCCGTGTGGCTGTTATCTGCTGTCATTTTCTATGTTTCTCTTACTCCACATCGGTTTTCTTCCTTCACTCCATATTTATGGTCATGGATTTCTCCTAGTACTTCATGTCACCACTGTTACAAACATATGCTCTCCATAAAGTCACATCCTATCACTTAAACAATAATATCTATCATTACAAATGTCTACAGATCTCTTCTCGTCATACACATTGCCCAGCGCCTGTTCATTACCCCCTATACTGTAGCGCTCATGATATGCCCTATATACGGTATCACTATTTTAACTGTACAGCCTCAATGAATACTCTTTATAGAACTCCTGATTAAAAATGCTCAGAGCCAACCAGAAGCTGATGGACATTAATACTTACAACAGAAAACAGAGAAATTTCACTTGCTCAGAAGTCCTAAGGCAAAGAAGGAAAGAGAAGAGAGGAGAGGACAGATGAAAAGAATAGAGGGACTGGAGTGTGGACACACATCGCTGGCTTTATGGGTCACAGAAAGGAAGAGTTACAGTTACTGTTTGTACTAGGAAATGATAAGAGTTATGGAGCTGACCCTTCAGATGGGTACATGACAATGGCAAACATGCAGCCATGGGAGTGGGTCACCTCTGCCTTTTTCTAAAGTTGATGGGACATAGATTGCATCTTCCTCGCAGAGGATGGAGAGTATGAATTTAACCCCAACTCTTACCCTAACCCTCCCTTCCCGGCAGCCTGACCCTAAGACTCCCCTCCCAGAAGTTTAACCCTAATACTCCCCTTCCATTACCCTAACCCTACTCTTCCATTACCCTAACCCTACTCTTCCATTACCCTAAGTTGCCTTCTCGCAGTCTAACAAATTCTAAATATCACTATTTTAGAAATAGAGACCGAAAAAAATTAGCTTTTGGTTTTCTCCATTCATAAAAAAGTGGTTACGCAAGCAGCAAATCCCACCTATCCCCCTCATACCTCCGGGATGTCACTAGTTTATAATGAATAGTCTGTGGTCCTGAGTAAGATACCCTCTCACTCTTATACTTACCAACAAGTCTTTAATCATGTCCTAAAGTCTTGTCTCTTAATTTGAATCCAGCTTAATTGCAGGCCTACTCACCTAGAGTAAACCACTTGTTCCTGCAATGCTGTTGTTAATATATTTATGTAAACTGTATGACTGTGTTATGTACATAGATGACCTCCAGTGTCTAAGTACTTTTGTGATGTCTTATTACACGGAAGTGGTAGTTGATATATAATGTCAATATTAAGTTGATAGGTTGCATGGTGGTAAAGGTACAGGCCACAATAACTCTGCCACTACTGAGTGGATTGATGGAAACATTTAAAATGGGACAAAATAAGGAATAAAGATGTAAAAGCTGAAGACTTGCAATGATTATTTTGATGACCAATATGGAATAGAATGATGAGTTATATAAGCACAGTTCAAGTGAAAATATGTTGATAAAACAGCAACAGAGAAAAGATTGGTTTAAATAACCAACAGGAAAGACATAAATTATGTAAACATGTATAACAATTATTTTGGTAATTAATACTATCCATTATACACAAGTATAAGAATATGTTGGTAATTAATAATTATCAATTAAAGGTGATGTTTTTCACACTAGTATTGTAAAGGTATTATAGTATTATAAAAGTTAGACATGGAAATTTTTCTGCTTATAACTCAGAAACGCTGTTTTTGTTGTTGCTATTTGACTGAATTGTGAGTAACTGACCTTCTTCTACAGCAACAACAAAATGAGATGCTATGATAAAGTTATTGTTATTCCCAACCCATCAAATGGCATTAAAACGGTGTTTCTGAGATTTTAAAGAGGTGGAGAGCCTCTAATTAAGTACCATATCTTATTCCAGTACATTGCAGCATTTACAGTGATGAGTTTAATGAAATCATCATAACTAGCCTTTAAGAAATGAAAAAGAAAATGAAAGTAAACTTGTGGGATAAGCTGTTTATTTTTTTAAAAAAACCTTAGCTTTAAAAAGGATTTTTCTCATAAATCAAAACATTATAATTATAGCTATTTTGTAAGTCCTTGATACCCATAATTCCCTGTCAAGAGTAGGACATAGCAAAGTAGAAACATTTTCAGAACAGAGTAAGTCTAGATAATTAAAGGTATACTGAATTATTAACACTGCACCTACCTTTCCTCACAGGGTAAATATGTTCTGCCAATGTACTTTTTAGGTTTCATTTAAATTGAAACAATTACATTTGATACACAAAGCAATGGCTAGTTTACTATATGGAGAAGCCATTTTTTTTTTTGACCAAACCCTTAAAACCAAAAGTTGGGGCACAACTGCAAAGGAACTTACGTGATTAGACGTGATCTGGACAACTTTGGTGAGGACTTGGCACTTCCAGTTCCTTTACTTCCTTGCGCAAGATCCGTTTCAGAGCTAGTCTTAAAATGATCCTTGGAATCATCAATCGTTTCCTTGTTGAATCCAGTAGGTGCTGTTGTGACAATAGGAGAGGGCGGCAGGGCTGATTTACCACCAAATGGGTTGAAATTAGGATCATCCCACTGACTTGGGTCAAAGTTATAGGAAGACTTGGAAACAGTTGGATCCACCAAATTATCAGAGGATACCTCATTCCTTTCCTGACATTCAAGACTTGTTGTCCTGTTGACATGATCTTTGTGTTTCTTAGATGGAAGTCTACTGACAGATTTTTTTATTTTCTTTGGGGCATCTTTGTTAACATTTTCTGTGGTTTCCATTAAAGACTCCTGATCATTACTGTTTCTCTCAAAAGAATCCATTGTAGAGTCTGTAGACTCTGTCTGTAGGACATTGTTATTATGGCATTGTGCATCGCTATTCTCCAAGCCTTCTCCATGCGCCACATTCTCCTGAGGTGGAGAGCTGTTCCCATTGATGTCAGCGGCTTGGGTTGATTTATGTACAGTGAGATCTTCACGTGTTGACACCAAAGATTCTTGGACCTCACTGACCGATTCATCAGAGCAATCATCTGGCCCAATGGGAACATTGTCTACAGAGGATTCACAAGCGGTCGTCTTCTGTAGCTTTGTTTCATTGTCTTGTTCAGATGTCCCATTGCTGGATAGATTGTTGTTGTCAGTCACAGATAATTCAGATAACAGTGTGGTGACATCTTTCTTTGACTCTGTAAACAAAGCTAAAAAGAAAAAAAAAATATTCAATGAAATTAAGAAATGTAAAGTTTTCTTTTATAATAAAAACTATCGAACAAAAAACAAAAGATTTTAGGTTTAGGCACAGTTATAAAAAGATAACATTTTCTATAATTCAGCTGAGTGTCACCTATTGGATTCCACATACTGTGTCCTCCTTAACCATTCTAGGTAAATGTAGGCATCTACTATAGAGTTATTGCACGGTGGGTAGAACTGCTGCTCCACAAGGCTTTAGTTATGGATTCTATTTATCCATGTCTGCAGTGGCGGACCTATATTTTTGGGCCCCTGGAGCTTGAAATGTCATTGGGGGCCCCTTTACAACCAGCCCCATTCCCCCCTCATACCATGTTCATCCTACAAATCAAAAACTAGCAAGCTAATTGGCTGATAATCAAACTGAACCCTAGAGTGTGCCTTACGGAACCAGGCATGTCAAACTCCCTGCCCTTATGTGGCTCAAAAGCTTTTGTTTTGCGGTCCAATCTCAGGGGATCGGGCGACCGTTGAAAAGGGCCTGCGATCAGTCGCCTTAACGGTTAAACAGGACAGCTGACAGCAAAGCCCTTTTCAGCTGTCCTGTATAACGGCTGCATCAGCTGCCAGCAGGAGACAGCAGGAAACCAATTGCTTTGCGGCCAGAAGACACAGAGGAGCTGGATGACAGCACACACTGTGGAGGAGAAACACGGTCGGAAGGTATTTAAGGTATAAACAGGGGAGACTGTAGACTACTAAATGGGGGGGGGGGGAGAATTACTGGGAAAATGGAGCAATATAGATGGGGAATATTTTCGAATTTTAGCAATTCGGAGAAAATTCGCATTCGCAAAAGAAAATTCGCAATTCGAATTTTCGAAATTGGGATTTTCTAACCGGAGACCCACACCCCAACATATTTGCATAACAGCATGACATATACCAGGCATGTCAAGCTCATGGCCCACGGGCCACATACGGCCCAAAAGCTTTTATTTTGCAGCCCCATCTCACGCAGGGAGGTCCAGTGATCATTGCTGAAAAGGGCTGCTATCAGCCGCTGCAGCAGTTGAGCAGGGCAGCTGATAGCAAAGACCATTTCAGCTGTCCTGGATAACTGCTATATTGGCCGACAGCAGGAAACAGATTGCTTTACAGCCAGCGTCACACAGAAAAGTTGGAAGACGACGGGCACTGCACAGCAGAGACACAGAATGAAGCCATCAAAGATTAGTAAGGCATAAACAAGGGAGGCTGGAGATTACTGAATGGGGAATTACTGGGAGCTGGAGAATTATGATGTTGGATACTGGGAGCTGGAGCCATTTGAATGGGGAATACTGGGGAGCTGGAGCCATATGAGCTGGAGAGACATGATGGGGATACTTGTAGCTTTAGACAAATGATGGGAAGTAATGGGAGCTGGAGACACATGATGGGGGATATCGGGAGCTGGAGACACGTATTATTTGATATTTTAGTGCATTCATATGGCAACAGGAGCGCTCGCACTATTCATAACCACCAATCACGTCATACAATACAGTGTACTCCCCTGCACTTGCGCAGCGTATATGGTCATTTCGCTGCATTGATCTTGCCTGCCTTGTGTCCTTACACTAGGTGCTGTACCTTCATAGCCATCAAGTGCTACCGGTGCGTGTGCTGTTGGATCGCATACAGCCTGCTGAAGATGTGCGCGTGCATGTGTGGTAATGGCGCTGAGTGCTAATCTGTGCGCAGTTCTGAATCACATACATTTATATTCGTAGGATTCTTATTGTATATTTACCAGCATATCTACATGGTTAAAATAAACAGTTTGTGTAAATATATACAGAGCAGCCATTCAGCTGCAACTGCTCTGGGCATACATCAGCGTGTAATTACATTACAAATACAGTGCTTTCATGTTAAGCCAATAAATAGGATGGTTACATGTAAAAATAACATAATTGCAGCAATTACACAGCAAAGCCTTCATTAAATTCCTTATAATCCGGTACATTGACATAGGTAAAACCAGACTTGGGGCCAGATTTACGAAGCTCCGGGTTTGAAAAAGTGGAGATGTTGCCTATAGCAACCCATCAAATTGTAGCTCTCACTTTCCTATTACATACTCGAGAACGTCAGCTAGAATCTGATTGGTTGCTATGGGCTACATTTCCACTTTTTACAAACCCGCAGCTTAGTATATCTGGCCCTTAGAGTGAAAATGAGAATAAAGGAAATATAAATCTGCATAATGCCATTTTCTTGTGGGTATTTTGTTCTCTTTGCGTCTATAAAGGGCCCACTTTCCATCCTTGCTTTATGTAAACAGGACAAACGTAGGCCTCGTCCTCCAGCCTGTGGCTCCTGAATTGTTGTAAACGTATTAAAACGATTAGGAGACAGACGTATCACATATCAGGGCCCTCACAGAGTTGGCTCCTATGATTGTGGCTTCATTGAAGTTCTTAGAAGCCCTATACCAGGCCTGGCCAACCTGTGGTTTTCCAGATGTTGTGAAACTTGTCCCAGCATTCTTTAACTGCATTGGCATAACTGATATCTGACAGCATGCTGGGACTTGTAGTTCCTCAACACCTGGAGAGCCACAGGTTGGCCAGGTCTGTCTCATGTCAGACACAATGATGATCAATAACTTGCTTTCTGTTTATAGAGATGGAAAATTTACATCTGCTATTTTATGACTTAATTTAAAATAATTTGACCCCCTCTGAATGAAGCTGTAGGAAGCGTTAAGTAGGAAGCTATTAAGTCTGGATTGGGTGAAATGCATTGCGACTGGGTAGTATGGATGTGTGCGCATGTACAGTATGCAAAAGTGAATGAAATGCTGTTGAAACAAATGGAAGAAAGGGAAAAATCAGAGGTTAGGATTCCCTTCAAGGACACAACTGACAATGGAATTGGGTTGAGTTTTCAAATGGATGCTTAGTAAATTTACAGCATAGGCCTGGTTCATGCTTTGCTCGGTATCATCTATGCATTGGCTGTTGGAGCATGATGGGAGCTGTAGTTTCCTAACACCTGAACGCTTATTTATAGTGTGCCACAGGTTTTCCGCAGCACTTTACAGAGCAAATATTTTACATGCACATCAGTCCCTTACCCATTGATGCTACATTATAAGTTCCCTTACACTGTGTTTTTTTTTGTAAGAAAGAAGGTGTCGAAACTCACATCAACTCACGCGCGTCCACACGACCAATCACAAGCCGAACAGTGCCATCACAACCAGCGTGGATGATATACGCATGCAGGGCCGGATTGAGGGCCATGTGGGCCTGGGGCTGAAAATTATGAAGGGCCCACACTATATAGTATGCTTTGAGGATGTCATTCCCTGACATTCATCCTTATGCACTGTAGTGTGTGGGGGCCTATTTTCGGATGGAGGCCTGGGGCTGTAGTCCCATTAGCCCTATTTTTAATCTGGCCCTGTACGCATGCATTGGACTCGACACACAAGCAGCCCGCATGCACCGTTTAAATGATTTTACCGCCGAAACTTTTAAAATGGAAAATCATCGAAAAAAGGTTTCGGAACTCCGTTCCAGTGCATTCTATGACAAAAAAAGCACTGCCATTATACATACACGCACTCACACACACCAATTTTTTTTTGCCATTTGGTAGGAAATCAGAGCACTCAGAGGAAACTCATGCAGACATGGGGAGAACATACAAGCTCCGTACAGATAAGGCCACCTTGCTGCTACACAAGTGTGTATTGTACAATCTTTATAATGCAATCCTTGCTATGACACCTCTTGTGTTATAAGATGAAAGTCAAGGAAATTATTATTTTTTTTTTTAAATAAAGAGGCATTAGATTCTAGAATCCATTGTCTGCACTGCATGGGTTGCCAAACTACAATTCCCAGTATGACCTGCACTAAGCAGACTTGAAATTGCAGATCAATAAAATCTTCTTTTAAATATAAAAAAAAAAAAAAGAATTAATAATTAACTGTGCAATTCATATAAATCTAATCACAGATCCACATCAGTGCCTCAGAGTGCTGGAGAGTAAAACAAAATCCTACTTACATTACGGGCCAGATTTACCAAGCTGCAGGTTTGGAAAAGTGGAGATTATGCCTATAGCAACCAATCATATTCTAGCTCTCACTTTCTTATTACATAGTAGAGAATGGCAGCTAGAATCTGATTGGTTGCTATGGGCAACATCTCCACTTTTCCAAACTCAGTTTAGTAAACCTGGCGCTACTAATCTAACTCAATGGAAAGAGATACCCATTGAAACTATAGATACCTTTTCCTTATATAAAATGGCTGCCTCCGCTCCCTCTGTGATACAGTTTAAGCAGACAATGTACATTTGCAGCACAGAAGTCTCTTTTTAGTGACCAGCGATGTGGAAAATTGTGCTTGGGTCCAACAACTTATTTTGTTTCCCTCAGCAAGGATTTCCCACCGTCCCTCCCACTATGAAAGTCTTTATATTTAAGTCACGGAGAGAGACACAACCTACATTGTTCATACTTCCTTTGTGAAACGGTCTCCTGACCTCAAATTACCCGGAATCTCCCACACCCTGAGCCCTCTAGACTTCACAGCTGCATCAAACACACAGACTTTTTTTTTTATAATATTGAACATTTATCTATTAATCAATTTGATACAGATTATCTAGACGGGATTTCAGAGTTCTAGGATATATAATATCCAGATTATCAGGACAGGATTATACAGTGCTGGGATTATATATAATAACCAGTGATCTCCTGACTGTAGATAATCAGGACAGGATCACACAGTGCTGGGTGTATATATAATATCCAGTGTTTTCCTGATGGCAGATAATCAGGACAAGATTACACAGCGCTGGGTGTATATAAAATATCCAGTGTTTTCCTGATGGCAGATTATCAGGACAGTATCACAGCGCTGGGTGTATATATAATAACCAGTGATCTCCTGACTGCAGATAATCAGGACAGGATCACAGTGCTGGGTGTATATATAATATCCAGTGTTTTCCTGATGACAGATAATCAGGACAGTAACATAGTGCTGGGTGTATATATAATATCTAGTGTTTTCCTGACTGCAGATAATCAGGACAGGATTACATAGCACTGGGTGTATATATAATATCCAGTGTTTTCCTGACTGCAGATAATCAGGACAGAATTACACAGCGCTGGGTGTATATATAATATCCAGTGTTTTCCTGATGGCAGATAATCAGGACAGGATCACAGTGCTGGGTGTATATATAATATCCAGTGTTTTCCTGATGGCAGATAATCAGGACAGGATTACACAGTGCTGGGTGTATATATAATATGCAGTGTTTTCCTGATGGCAGATAATCAGGGGAGGAGACTGGAGAAGAAGGTGCAGATACATGCGTAAAACTCAAGTGTGAATCCAGAGTGCTGGGATTATATAGATTATCTAGTAATCCTTTTACTGTTGATTATCAGGACAGGATCATACAGTGCAGGGATTATATATAACATCCAGTGATCTCCTGGCTGCAGATTATCAGGACAGGATCACACAGTGCAGGGATTATATATAACATCCAGTGATCTCCTGACTGCAGATTATCAGGACAGGATCACACAGTGCTGAGATTACATATAATACATTGGTGTATCTATAATGGGTGGAATGCCCACAGGCCCCTCAAAACAGGGCACACACTCTGCACCAAAATCTATATACAGTACAAATTTTTACAGTAAGTATGCATATGCCGTTTTATATGCTATGTGAGGAAGAGGGGTGCCGCGAGGGGATGGGGGTGCTTGGGCCGCGACTGTGTGTGTGTCTGTGTGTGGGTGTGGGGGGCTACACAACTCCTGCACAGGGGCCCCCTAACTTCTTAAAATACCCCCCAATATAACATCTAGTGATCTCCTGACTGAAGATTATAAGGGCCATTGGGCTGGATCCAGACATAAGTAAGTGTTTGAAATGAGTTACACCTGGGCTAAACCATGTTGATTGCAGGGGAGTCATATTTCATCTGTTGCAAACAGTATTAGAGTTGAGAGGTGATGTTTCCTTGGGTGGAATGCCCACAGGCCCCTCAGAACAGGGCACACACTCTGCACCAAAATCTATATACAGTACAGATTTTTACAGTAAGTATGCATATGCCGGCTCATATATTATGTGCGGAAAAGGGGTGCCGCGAGGGGTGGGGTGCTTGGGCCGCGACTGTGTGTGTGTCTGTGTGTGGATGTAGAGGGGGGGCTACACAAATCATGCACAGGGGCCCCTTAACTTCTTAAAATACCCCTGATATAACATCCAGTGATCTCCTGACTGCAGATTATCAGGGCCATTGGGCTGGATCCAGACTTAATTAAGTGTTTGAAATGAGTTACACCTGGGCTAAACCATGGTGATTGCAGGGGTGTCTATTTAATCTGTTGCAAACAGTATTAGAGTTGAGAGGTGATGTTTCCTATCCCAAGTCTAAATATCAGTGTGATAGTAAAGCTGGGCAGTATCTGTGTGCAGTAAGCAAAGATATATCCCTGCATGCAAAGAATACAATTACCCTGACTCCCCCTGCAATCAACATGGTTTAGCCCAGGAGTGACTAATTTCAAGCACTTACTTAAGTCTGGATCCAGCCCATTATAACACAGAGCTGGGTGTATATATAATACCCAGTGATTTCCTGACTGCAGATTATCAGGACATTATGACACAGAGCTGGGTGTATATATAATATCCAGTGATCTCCTGACTGCAGATTATCAGGATATAATCCCACAGTCCTGCCTGTATATGAAATATTAGGACAGGGTCGCCCCAGTGCTGAGCCTACAGCATATCCTGCAGCTATCTACTGACTCAGGTAAATTATACAGAACATTATGCATATTTGGCGCTGGAATGGTTAAAGGAGCAGACGCCAAGCGAGGCAGCCATAGAAAAATGCCAGGAATCCTCTCAGTGGAGAAGCTCTTGACATTTCTTTCCAGTGCTGGCTGGTATGTGCTATGGAGGATCTGTACAATATAAAACCTAAACAAAACCAAAATAGACCCAGAGAATAAAAAGCGTGTAACCCTTGCAGGAAGAACGCCACCCCAAATCCTGGGGCTGTACCTGCACCATGTGTAATAGAGAAATACAAAGAGTTAACGTGCAGTAGGCTGCTATTATAGGCAGTTGGCTGTTCTTATATGGAGTAACAGGAGATGTTGCATTATATGGATGTATATTATGTGTACATATTCCAGCTTTGAGGCTGGCGTGGGACTGGTTTTGCGGTGTGTGGGATATATTTAGGATTCCTCAGATCCTGTGAGTCATTCACCCACATACTGCATGGCTGAATCACAAACCCAGGAAAACAAGCTGCTGGGAAACGTGAAAAGCTTTTCTATCCTATGGATGATCTTATCAGTCACGCAATGCAGCATCTACACCACGGGAGAATGTTCTGAAGATGTAATCAGTGTCACTGTGAGCAAAGTGCTGTAAGGATATTATCATAAAGCATTAAGAGCATTTTAATAACAAAAGGCAATTGTACTCCACTTTCTCCTAGCATAGCTATAGTGAGACATATAGTGTGGGTGGTGAACGGTCTAGAAAATGATTTCCGATTGGTTCCCACAAGCAATACCTCCACTTTTCCATATGAAGTGCAGCCATGGCCAGCAGAAGGATGGAGGGGGGGG
>WWET01005871.1:21206-31398 GCA_011038615.1 Limnodynastes dumerilii
ATTGGAACAGAGCGGAAGGCTTCAGAACAGATATTCTGCAGACATCAGGGGCTAGATGTACTAAATTGTGGAAAAGGAAAAGTAGAGATGTTGCCCATAGCAACCAGATTCAAGCTGACATTCTCTAGTATGTAATAGGAAAGCGAGAGCTAGAATGTGATTAGTTGCTATGGGCAACATCTACACTTTTCCCTTTCTGCAATTAAGTAAACCCAGCCCCAGGTCTGTTACAACAGTGGGACATACTGCGCATAAGCTGGACAGAGGAACGCAAGTTGCCCCCCTCCCCCGTCCAGAGTTCTGCCGCTACCTCCGGATGCATCCATGAAGTGTACTGGACTTTGCTAATTCTCCTATTTCTAATACGTATCCTGCTTAGGTCATTTCCAAGCACTAACCTAAAAAATCCCCTTATTCATAATCACTATTCTTTATTTATATAGCTCCTTTATAGAGACCTGGAAATGTTGCCATGGGTAATGTAGCCATTTTGAGTACACTCAGCTGCCGTCCTATGTAATCACTTAGATCTAAGAGCAAAGGTGATTCAGATCTGTGCCCAACTTCCGCAGAGATCCTGTAAGTTTGCACGGAAGAGGAGAGCGCACGCCCCTGTCACACCCCTCTCTCTCGCACGCGGAGTTCTGAACAATTACGTTTCCAGAACCCTTCCTTCTTTTCCGCACAGATCTGCGTCCGCAATGCTAATCTCCGTTCCCTGGCCCTTAATTAACATGCCTGTATTAGCACAGAATAAAGAACCCTAATAAGAGCAGTGCAAATATATTATATGGAGGAATAAGTTTTGTGTGGAAAAGTTACAATCAAATACTTGTTCTGACTGGTATATCACAATACAATGAAAATATTTATAGTGATATCTATAAAATGCAGGTAGTCACTGCCATCCAATACAGACAGCATCCTAGTTACTGCCACCCAATACAGGGAGCATCCTAGTGACCTCTACTATATAAAAAATGGGGGTGGCTTAGTAGCCTCAACAACCGGGCAAACTCCTTGTAAATACTATGCATCTAAATCCCAGGACCCAGGTAAATCAAGAGCTTGGGTGCCCTAGATTTTATAGACAACACACAGAGCAGACTATAGCCCCCAGGTAGACAGAGGCCCGTCCATACCCTATAGCCCCCAACTTCTGCATCCCAATGCTGTATACACAGTAGTTTCTCTACCCATGGGACAGGGTTTAATTTTTTATGTGGGATAATGGTAGCTTATTCCTAGTATAATGAAAGTAATTCTATACCTGAAGGTGCTACAAGAGATTTAGTTTAATGGTTACCTCGGACTGGCTCTTTCACGGGTGATGGAATCGGAGTATCTGCTTCAGGTGTGTCAAAGTTGCCCTCAGAGTCTGATCTGTGGAAGATAATAAACCAGTTCTGTTAGATTCCTGATGTTGTTCCTGATGAAATAAGAACAGCTTTGTCTTGGCTCACACAAAACATCTTCAGTCAGGACCAATTCCTTAAGATACTGATAATATAAAGTGCTACAAATCATATACAAACTATATGCAAGTCAGCTACTTTCTAATTCAGTACTACTCCCGAATGTTCCACTTACATTGGCATAGCTGAAGCCTAGCAACTCATGACGGGACTTGCAGTTTCACAACACCTTGGTCGCTGCAGATTGCCTTTCCATGTTTCAATTATCAATATGCTCCACCAGTGGCCGGTTTTCTCAGTGGCTTCACTAAGGTTGATGTCACCCGGTGAAGTAACTCATGGTGTCACCTCAATGGACTTCTTACAATACACTCTTTATAAGTCTACAGCCTACATTTCAGCTCCCTTGTATATTCCAGCCATCCTATCAGACCCCTTATATGTCTCTAACCATCCTATCAGTCTCCTTGTATGTCTTCAGCTATCCTAACATTCCCCTTGTGTGTCTCCTGCCATCCTATCAGCCCCCTTGTATGTCTTCGGCCATCCTATCATACCCCTTGTATGTCCCAGCCATCTTATCAGCCCCCTTGTATGTCCCAGCCATCTTATCAGCCCCCTTGTATGTCCTAGTCATCCTATCAGTCCCCTTATATGTCTCCTACAATCCTATCAGCCACCTTGTTGCTCTCCAGCCACTGTTGCAGCCCCTTTGATGTCCCAACCATCCTATTATTATACATATACTATGACATTAAGGCACAGGTTACAAAAGAAGCTGGTCTACAAGATGAATGCCTACACAGTAATTAGATGACAAACACTCCATAATCAATGACTGGGCAGGAATTCTGAGAGTGCAGAGCTGTGCATTAGGGCAGGACCCTGGCCTTTTACCTCTCTAGGGTAAGCAACATGCATTCCAGGCCGGAAACATTCTAATGTCACAATTTACTGACATGTATACAACAACACTGTAACAACCTGTACTGCAACATTCAAACCAGTCACGGAAAGAGAGTAATGGCTCAAATTCATGACCGATTCTTATATAGTTCTTTCCTCTTTCATTTAATGCCAATTAAAAACAAATTCCCCACAACTTTCCTATAGTAGTCTCAGCACAGATTAAAAAATTAAAAGAATAGTCAAATAGTGTAACTGAGTCTTTATGCAGCATGAATAAACATATATATAAGTTACAAGTCTGATGTATGTTTATTTGCTCCTTCACACTTTGTTGAGGCTATACCAGTAATTGAGGTACTCCGAAGTTACACAGTAATTTGATGTGGATTGTCCTGCTATGTGATATTCCCAGTAGGTCCCTGTAAGATCTTGTACTGCAGCTGTTGTTTGCCTTGAACCCACAAAATCCATACAGAGGTCAGCAGGTGACTCAATACCCAAATGACTTGACCCACCCTTGGAGACTGACATAAATGCACAAGTGTCACTTGCCTTCATTACTTAACTCGAACCAAGTGATCGTCTACAATATATGTCTATAAAGCTGCACAGTAGTGCATCAGTGCAAGGAATACTGTGCTTTAGCAAAGAGAAAAAATGAATCTTGATTAAAGATCGAAGTTGAAGTCCAGCGCATACATCAATAGGTACAGCGTGGGAACCTTTGTTAAATGTTAGTGTCTCAATGACAAATAAACATGCTCTACTTTGTGCAATTACTTAATCAATAAAAATAATAATAATAAAGCAACTGCTGATTATGGCTTCCACAAAAGTCTAGATATTGAGCTCACTGAACCAGATCCAGACTCCTGCAAAGTGTTTGTTTTCCACTAGCAAGGAGTGAAAAACAACCACTTTTTGTGGATACACACAGGCCACGTTTTCAGTACAGACTTGGAGCTTCCAGATCCAGACTTCTGTACTGGAACAGTTCCCAACTGAGGGTTTGCAGACATCTTATACTCAAGATGGAAGGGGTGTAATATATGCTAAGTGTACAGTAAGGGTGTGTTAAGGCCCTATCCCAGGCCTGGCTAACTTGTGGCTTTCCAGCTGTTGTAAAACTACAAATCCCAGCATGCTTTGTCAGGTACCAGCTATACCTATGCAGTTAAAGCATGCTGATACTCGTAGTTTTACAACACCTGGAGTGCCATAGGTTGGTCAGGCCTGCTCTATACAGACTTCCGGGTCATCGCCATTTTAAGTTAAGATAGGATCCACGAATCATAACGAGTGGGAGTGACCTCTCCTCATCCATACAGGGGTCTGGATACAGAGGAGTGCAGTGGTATCAGAGGAATGGTTCTGATCCATTATGCAGATGTTCCATTACATCATCTATATTTTCTATGCTTATGAAATAAACATCCCCTTCCAGCTTCCATACTATAAAGAATACCGTGACATAGCTTCTAGGGCTTGTTGATATGTAGTTGAATCCATTTAATTTTCTACAACAGTTTATAAACAGTCCTATCAAAACTTCTTCTATATCTTCCATAAGTTAAATTGACTTTATGGGCCAGATTTACTAAACTGTGGGTTTGGAAAAGTGGAGATGTTGCCCATAGCAACCAATCTGATTCTAGCTGATATTTTTCTAGTATGCAACAGAAAAGCGAGAGCTAAAATCTAATTGGTTGCTAAGGGCAGCATCTCCACTTTTACTTTCCTGCGGCTTAGTAAATCTAGCCCTAAGAGTTAGCTATTATTCCCGAGTGGTGGGTCTAGTACAAATTCCAAGCTGTTAAGATATCTTTTCATAGCTTCTACTCCCACCCCCCTTAGTCTTTGTATTCATGTCCTCAGTGAACAGCCATGGGCTACATTAAACAATTGATGGTAGCACAGCATCCTGAGAGGTTACAAGGGTCACTGAATTTATCCAACTCTGGTATTGTCCACAATGGTTTAGACAAATTTAAGGCCTAATGAATCAGTTAAGTTTTAAAGTAGAAACTGGTTTTTGCTGATGCTGAAACTGTTCCACACATGTTGTCACAAATTAAAAAAGAAAATAAATCAGAAAATATAGTTCCCTATTTTATTCTGGCATAGATTTACTGTATGTTATTGTACTCATAATCACAACGAAGAACACTGCTTGCAAATACAGTGTCTGTCTAACGTTGGCTCCAGTAAATGTGTGGCTAAAAGATTAACATTCTGTTATTTTTGACCTAACTACTATGTAATAAACACAGGCAACCTCAAAAATTATTGGTGGGCATGTTTTTTGCCCCTCCCCACACCAAACAAAAACTATTTAATCCCATCAGTTTATTCACTAAAGTATGTTAGTGCTTCATAAGGACAGTGAATGTAGAAAATAAAAATGCTGTTGGTATGCCTTATTGAGAATAAAACAGGAAACATTTATGTCAGATAGATTCCGGAAGCCTGCATTGGTCTGTCTATTTAAAGAGAATCAAACCACCATGAGATTTGACTACAGGTGCTTAAGCTTTTGCATTCAAATGTATGTACCATAAACAAGCTACTTTCAACATGTATTTAGGGCAGGTAAATTTTCATATTTTTGCAACAGAAAAATGTGTGAATAGAACATGGAGACAACATCTATGTTTTTATAACATATCAGAGCCGTTAGCGGTTACTTGCACTTCCTTCCTATTTGTTAAATTATGTCAGCCTCTAGCAAACCCTGTCATTTAGTGCTCCATATTCTACATATATGCAGTGTTGCACAATGAGTGATTCAGAGCAAAGCACTGTGCAGATATAGCTTACATAATCCAGACAGTAAAACACTCCATATTGATCAGAGCCAAGCTTTGTGTTGCTAAATAATCCGCCACATTTAGATCCAGATTTTGTATTGATGCGTTTTGCTAAACCACAAATAATTTGCTTTTCTCTCTTTGGTCCAAATATTTTACCTGCTTATACAATCTGTGAAGACCACTATATATAAAAGTAAAAAAGCTTGCACAATATGGACAGCAATAGCACAACTACACAGATCAGTACACTGACCATACATTTTATTTTAGAGATTGACTGTAAGCTCTTGTGGACAGAATGTTCATTGCTATGTGTTTATGTCTGATGCCATGTTCTCTAATTTTTTTTTATTTTGCATTTTAGAAAAACTGTATGTAAAAATGCACAAGAAAATGTCAAATTATTAGTAAAACTAATACCCAACATCATAACATGCATAGCAAATATGGATATTTTATTAGCTTGTACCATGTATACACTAACAACATGCTCAATATCATGGTGTGATGGCCATCACTATGACTCACAAAATAATATTATAGAATAGATCATCGATACAGATGTCAATTGAGCACATATAGTGTAGAAGATCATTAGGAATAGCCAGTGCACATACAAAGGTACCACTATATAATGATATAGCTATAGTAGTATAGAACATTATTAGAGACAGTGTACTTCTATATAGGGTGCACTATAAAATGATATAGCTATAATATAGAAGATTATTAGGAACAACCACTGCACGTCATCTGGACACATACATATGTACCACTATATAATGATATAGCTATAGTATGGAAGATCATTAGGTACAGCCAGTGCACATCATCTGGGCACATACATGGGTACCACTATATAATGATATAGCTATATTAGTATAGAACATTATTAGAGACAGCCAGTGTACGTCTATACAGGTCCACTATATAATGATATATCTATAGTATGGAAGATCATTAGGTACAGCCAGTGCACGTCATCTTGGCACATACAATATATAGGGACACTAGATTTTTGGGTCATCAGTACTCACCCCGAATCGTGGGAGTGCTCCTCTTCATCCTCCGTCCCCTCTCCTGCACCACCTCTCACCGCTGACCACGTCCATTTAGCCCATTGAACGGGTGACAGCATCTGCCAGGGGCTGAATGCCATCCTGTCCTAGGCACCTTCTAACCTCACTCTCTCCAGATAAGCTACCAGGCGCTGCACCCCAATCTATTCAGAGCTGCTCTATCCAGGGACACATACTAGACAGCCCAGGTGCTAGGTTACAAGCGTGGCCCCTAAAGAGACTGCAGGAGGATGCCTCTCCCTGATGCTGGCTGTGGTGCTGGGAATCAGCTGTCTGGCATGTCTGTGCTGCACTCCCTCCCCCTGACAGACCGTACTACTGCACAGAGCAGGGAGGATCAAAGCCCAGGCTGATCTGCAAAGCCCAGGTCTCCAGGGGATTGCCAGTAGCCCACTAGCCCCTGGGTCATCCCTGTCATGTATAGAAATGATTATTTATTTGCATAACAAGCACGCAACAGGTCTCATTCTTGAGTTAAACCCTATATTATATTCAGTAGCTCTCTAACATGATGATTGTTAGTCATGCTAATATTATAGCTAAAAACAAATTACTTGCATAAACAATGCACCTCCTCCGGGATTTGTATTCTTAAATCAAAGGGAGGGGAATTTGGGTGCTTTTTTTTCCCCTCCACCCCTCCAAGTTTGTTTAATGGTTTAGCCTGAAAGTGTAGGGGAATTAGCAGAACAAAAAAGTAATAGGAAACCTGCATAGTTAGGTCCATGGTGCACAGCTGCTCAATGCTCAGTGCAGGGCTTCCTGCTCCCAGGCAGGGGAAGTCCACCCAGCTGCAGTCCCACAATATGACATGTCTTTGCTTTGTGGTCTTACCCTGGTGGAGCCTTTGTAACTGGTGCAATTTCCGTTGTTTCTATCATAACATCAGGTCTGGAAATGTTGCTTTATTGCTGTACAATAGAATCCTGGGCAGTACAACGTGACCCTTTGATAACAATGTGCAGAGTAGATAGAAGGCAGATTAAAAAACAAACGTTATGTACTCAATTAGGTGTGAGGCTGGTAGGTATGAATGGTTGAATAAAAGAATACATACTGTTGTTCATTCTAAATGAGGGGATGATCCATTATTATTGTATATATGTCAGCTAGGTTTCAGATTTGTTTTCTGATTGCAAACACCTGGACATTTAAGATATTGGGGTTGATTCTGAGTTTAAGAGTAAGGGTAAAACGGGTGCAAATGTCCAGCTCAGCTAAACCATTTTGCAAATTAAGGGAGGGGATCTACTTAATTTTAAAGCTTGCCTGTTGGGGAAATACTTAAATTTTAGACATAGAACTCAAATACAGCATTGATTTATGTTTAATCTATAAATTAGAGTTAAGCAAAGAAACTTCACCTCTCAATTGTAATTCTGGTTTTACAATTTAAAATTGCCTCCCCTTGCAGTTCAACATGGGGTAACTTAGATCTACACTTGCACCTAAAAAGGGTGTAAGTGCAACTCTGAATCATCTTTACTGAGGTATAAGCATCTCTGAGAGAAATCCCCTATTGCAACTAAGTCCACCCCTTCTGTATCCCTAATTGCGTTATATGGAATGCAGCGCATTACAAGTCCTTTTTTATCTCTGGATTCTGCAACACTTGAATAAAAAAAAAAATCACTAAAATTATATTAATTTCATTAATAATAAATCTTTGTACAAACTCTGCTAGTCACAGATACCTCCTACCAAATAACCTAAAACAAAGGTGACCTCACTGTGCCAAAGGATCTGACATTTTCCAATCTTGGTAGCCACTGATACTGGGCTTGATTCAGAGTTTGGGTGTAAGTGTACAGCTCGGCTATACCATTTTGCAAAGCAAGGGGTGCTAATTAATTTTCATTATTTTGCAGACATAGAACTCAAATACAGCATAGATTTATGTTTAATCTATAAATTAGAGTTGAGCAAAGAAACTTCACCTCTCAATTGTAATTCTGGTTTTGCAATTTAAAATTGCCTCATCTTACAGTTCAACATGGGGTAACTTAGATCTACACTTGCACCTAAAAAAGGTGTAAGTGCAACTCTGAATCAGCCCCATTATCAACACCTACATATATATTATAACCCCCTCTGTTGCTTTACTGAGGTATAAGCATCTCTGAGAGAAATCCCTACTGAGTCCACCCCTTCTGTATCCCTAATCGCGTTATATGGAATGCAGCGCATTACAAGTCCTTCTTTATCTCTGGATTCTGCAACACTTGAAAAAAAAAAAAATCACTAAAATTATATTAATTTCATTAATAATAAATCTTTGTACAAACTCTGCTAGTCACAGATACCTCCTACCAAATAACCTAAAACAAAGGTGACCTCACTGTGCCAGAGGATCTGACATTTTCCAATCTTGGTAGCCACTGATACTGGGCTTGATTCAGAGTTTGGGTGTAAGTGTACAGCTCGGCTATACCATTTTGCAAAGCAAGGGGTGCTAATTAATTTTCATTATTTTGCATGCATAGAAAATACATTACTTTTGCACATAAAACTCTCATACTGCATAGCTTTATATTTAATCTATAAATTAGAATTGAGCTAAGAAACATCACTTCTCAATTTTAATTCTGCTTTCACAATTAAAAATTCCTCCCCCTGCAGTTAAACATGGTATTGCTCAGGTCTACACTTGCACCTAAAAAAGGTGTAAGTGTAGCTCTGAATCAGCCACGAAGAGATGGGCTGATCTAGAGCTGCACTTCCACATGCAAAACAGGTGCAAGTGTGAAGCTGAGCAGAACCATGTTACATGTGAGCAGAAGCAAATTTAAACTGTGAAAACGGAATAAGAATTGAGGGATTTCTAGCTCAACTCTAACTTACAGATTAAACATAAAGCCATGCAGTATGTGAGGTCTATGTGCAAAATTAAGTATTTTTCCTGCATTTTAAATAATTTAAATGAATTAGAACCCTTCACCCAAGTACCTGCTTTACTCACAATCTCTGGCACAGCCCCCAGATCCAGAGGTGGACGCAAATCGGCAGCACATAGGAATGCAAAACATAGATGGGATACACGCAATCATAAGATGCACACAGTCATTAGATGCAAACAAGGGTCTCTCAGGGGGTACCATACAAATACAGAGCAGCTAAAAGTCCCCAACTGCTTTCCCTTATTCTAACCCTAACCCTCCTTTCCTGGCAGCCTGACCCTAACCCTCCCTTCCTGACAGCCTAACCCTAATTGTCCCTTCCCTGCAGCCTGACCCTAACCCTCCCTACCCCGCATGGAGAGGTTGCTCACCTTTCCCTCGGTCCAGCGATAGCAGCGACGGAAGGATATCGGCGGCGGTATTTTCGAATGTGAATGGGTGAAGTATGCCAATCGGCGTACTCACCCATTCTTAAAAAAAAAAGTACGAACTGGGGAGTATTCAAAATAGGGACATCCGAAAAGGAACTTTCGGATGTCCCTATTTCGGAATTAGAAACATCTAGCCGGGGACTGCAACCGATAACTAAGATATATAATATACGAGGTATTAGAGGATATGCTGTGTATGCAATGTGTCGGTGTCAATAAATCATTATAATTATTATAATTTTTTTTTGCATGAAATAGTCCTGAAATGGGTGCTAGAGTGCCAGCCTCCTGCACTTAGACATGACCTGTGGCTGGTGCAAATGTTTTGCTGTAATCTATGTTTGGCTCTGGATCTTGTGCGGTTATATAAGCACGGGTGTGGTTGGGCGGTCAGAATGGCCCTTTTGTGAAAGGGTTGTTTTTCTACCACCCATGTTTGCAGTAGCTTCACGATCAGCACAAATCTGCAGTGGTGAGTATTTAGCCAATCCCAATCCTTATCCGCAGTCTGACCCTAAGACTCCCTTCCCCGCAGCCTAACCCTAAGAGTCCTTTTCCTGCAGCCTGAACATAAGACTCCTTTCCTTTCATTCTAACCCTAAGACTCCCTTCCCCACAGCCTTTCCCTAAGTTTCCCTTCCCCGCAGCCTA
>WWET01005871.1:39485-53824 GCA_011038615.1 Limnodynastes dumerilii
TAATTATCAACCTGCTCCCAGATAAGATAAATATACAACCCCATCCATCTCTGTTAACACTAAGTAAAGCCCTTCTCTCAATTTATACCAAACTAACCTCCCTACAAATTACACTAAATTAACCCTTTTTATCCAAGTCACATACCTGTCTTGACAAGACACAAGACAGTCTTGTGTCCTAACTCTTCTCTGTAGTGATGGCTTCTATGTCACTCTGACGGTCATATGTTAAGCTTTCTTCCTGTTTGAAGCATATGTTATCGTGCTTCTAGGGGCTGCAGTTGATGCACTATAATCCACTTTTTCAACCCGTTTATGTGTAAAGGCAGCATAACTGGTAATAAAACATGATGACTAGAATCTTTCTATTATGACATTCATCCCAGGAAATAATACTTTTAGCGTTCTTATTAATAAAGTAAATGGTGATACGGTGTATTTAACAGACAAGTTAGTTACATAACCTGCTTGTATCCTTTTGTGAATTCTAGAAAGCTATGATGAATATGATGAAGCATTTAATCACATGAAAATAGCCAGTAAAAAGTCATACTTAGATGATATCCTGCAGAAAGCAGAGCAAGCAACTGATGAGCTGGGAGATATCAAGAAACATTTAAGAACCATAAAAAATGAGGTAAACAGTCACTTACCATTAACTTGAGTTCAGTTCAAAATTACTTATTGTACTGAATTTGAAGTCAGTTTACAGCACATCTTGGTTTCCTAGTTAACGCAGTCAGTCATTGATAATGTTCCATATGCTCATTAGTATTAATACAAGGACTAGGGCAGACAAATCTTTGCACCCTCCATGTGCAGAGTGGCTATTCTGCAGCTACCATGTCTGTTCCACTGACATTGTTGAGATCCAGGAGGGGGGATTGCAGCTCTCCAGTGGCGCACCCAGGGGGGGTTTCCAGTTGCCCAGAAACCCCCTTTTACATCCTGAAACCGATCATAACATACACAGAGCAGTCGGCAGTGTGCTGGCTGCTCTGTGTTTGTTACACTCGGCACATTCACTGTCTTCCTGCCACACACCATCTGCAGCATTTCTATTACCAATGGAGGAGACACTTTTAGAGCTCCGATCCTAACATACAGTGTATATTAGGATTAGTGCTCTGAGACTGTCTCCTCCATTGGTAATAGAAATGCTGCAGATGGTGTGTTGCAGGAAGACAGTGAATGTGCAGAGTGTAACAAACACAGAGCAGCCAGCACACTGCCGACTGCTCTGTGTATGTTATGATCGGTTTCAGGATGTAAAAGGGGGTTTCTGGGCAACTGGAAACCCCCCCTGGGTGCACCACTGCATTAAATGGAATAAGAACAATATGGTATCTCCAGGTTCCCAGGTGATTTCTATTCATATAATTCCTTTATAGCGCTCTTTTCCTTCTGCAGCGTCTTCATTTTATTATCCTGAGCTGAAGAGTCCCGATAGCTGATCGCCATGTGATCCAAAGTCCTGTATGTGCGTGCGGCAGATGTTACGCCACGTAAGTCAGGGGCAGTCACGTATCAGTAGCGTATGTACGTACGAAGGGGCGCACGCCAGCTATACGCCACCCGTAATTACGCTTCGAAGGCGGTGAGGTATTTAAATCGTACAGTATGGGTGTGCTTAGCAGCGTAACTATGCGAGGGATAGACGGACGAGAGCGGTTACGCTGCGTAAGGTTGGGTTTGGAAAACGTAAAACGGCCAAAGTACGTACATGAGAGGGGAGTGTCTGGGGGAGTGCATAGAGGGGACGCTAGCGTAAGTATGCAGCATAATTAAAGCGTAGCTCTGGTTTAGGCCTAAAGGGCTTAATCCAGCCTGAAGTGCGTGTACTGTATGCGCTGTGGAAAGCGCCAACATTTCTTATATCTGGATCTGGTCCCATCTCTTTCTATTTGTATTAGAACATTACATTTCTCTTTTCATTGTACCTGTTGAGAATTAGAGTGTCAGCTTTTTCCTGTCCTGTTTCTGTTGGAGTGCCAGCTCTTCTCTCTCTCTCTTAGCGCAGCATGACCTGTTGTACAGCTGAGGGAATGTAGATATCTCCTGTTACATTTGACACTACTGGATGAAATCAAGTAATGATGAATGCAGACGTCCACTGACACAGAAGTCACAATTCCCTTCATTTCCTGCATCAGTCAATATGGGTAACAGGGTGAGGTCCATAATTACCTGTTCCTGGCCTGTATTTCACAAGACAATAAAGCCTGACTCTAAAGCAGGGTACACACTGAAATTGTAGACGTCTTAAAATGCTGAACCCACAAGGTGGCGCTATACAGAAATATGAATGGGAATCATTTCACTTAAGATTGTGGCACTGATTCAGTTAAGAGAAAAATTGCAAACTTACCTAAATATACGCACGTGTAAAATCTGCAATACTGATTCAGAGAACAGAGATAAAGAACCCGATTACCCAATCCCCATGTGTCAGGAGTGCTACGTAAGGACGTAAGACTTTGCAAGCTGCAGATGTTACGGGACTCCTAGCGTAGGGAGCCGAGTTCCATGCACTAAGAGATCCATTTAACGGGGCGTTCTGTAAAACCTGCATGCCTAAACCCCGCCAGGGGTCGCGGGGATAGCTAAGTAGATGCGGGTCAATGGGTGGCAGTAGGCTATTCCCCACAGATCTGTGTTTTGGACAGACGCAAATGTATGCGCAGAAGGTGGGGTTCTGGAACTCTGTACATGAGAGGAGAGTGACGAAACATGCACAGAGGTCTGAATCAGGTCCCGCTCCGATGGGCTGCCTTTAGAAATAGAGACAGACGAAAGCTCCTTTTCTTGTCTCTATCTGTCTTTATTTCGAATGGCAGCCATTTAAAAAAATTTTTTATGAATAGATGAGTGTGCCAATCGGCATACTCACCCATTCATTTTCGCAGGTCACGCCGCAGACAGCTCCGGAGAGGTGAGTAAGTGTTGTGGTCGTGGTGGTGGTGGGGGGGGGGGGGTGAGGGGTAGGGTGTGGTGGGGGGGTTAGGCTCTCAGGAAGGGAGGGTTAGGCTATAGAGAAGGGAGTATTAGGGTCAGGCTGCGGGGAAGAGAGGGTTAGGGTCAGGCTGCAGGAAAGGAGGGTTAGGGTAATGGAAGGGGAGGGTTAAGTTTAGATTTACAGGAGGGGTTGGGGTTAGTTTTTTACACTTACCTATCGGAGCGCCGTGTTTGGTGCTCCGATGATCGATTGCTATTCCTCATTGAGGCATAAGCAATCAATATCCCAGCTAGTTCGAAACTGGCTGGGAGATAACGGTCCTATTGAAATTGGGCCGTTCTTAGCGGTGACCCAAAAAAAACAAGAAAATACAGCGTTAGTGACTCTCGGCCATATTGTATAGCGATGCCCAGTACAGCCAATGATAGATGTAGGGAATTAGCCCTTGAATATACAGTGTTTCAGGCATAAGGAACATTATTATTAATAATAATAATAATAATAAAATGTAAAACATTCATTTAACCGATTAGTTAATGATAATTAGAAGCAACAAAATGTATTAAGCCTGCTGATTACATATACATAATACTGTAATTACAGCAGAATGTAAAGCACCATCCACCTAATGACAGGGCTCACAGTGTCACTAATCCCATCTCTATGCAGGAGCACTCAGCCATTCTATTGCTTGGTGTCATTGGGAAATACATGTTTATTATTATCATTGATACATATGTATGAGAGGCTCTTGACGTTCAGGGCTTGTTAGACATGTTCTGGGATAATCTGAACCTATACAGAGCAGTTTGGGAAGGTAAATATATTGTGAGCTCTGTGAGTGTGTGGGAACACCTATTCATTGCAGCAGTCACACCCAGTGATCAGGGACTGTCAGGCATCTGTCAATAGGAAAACACACAAAGTACAGGAACATCCTGCTAAGGGTGCGGTGACTTAGGTAAAGTAACACCATATGCTGAGAATACATCACCGTGTACAGCACTGTAACCCTTTATCCACAAACCTTCACTGTGTACAGCACTGTGACCCTTTATCCACAAACCTTCACCGTGTATAGCACTTAAACCCTATATCCTCAAACCATCACCGTGTACAGCACCGTAACCCTATATCCACAAATCATCACCGTGTACAGCACTGTGACCCTTAATCCACAAACCATCACCGTGTACAGCACTGTAACCCTATATCCACAAATCATCACCGTGTACAGCACTGTAACCCTATATCCACAAATCATCACAGAGACTATACTACAAATGTCTCTATACAGCTGATTATTATTTGTTGCTTATTGTCCTTTTAAATGGACAGTACACAGGGCTGACTCTTTTCCTAGTTTATTTAGTTATTAACAGGTTTTTTGTATGGCGCCATCATAATACATAGCAGTACTACAATTATCCAGATTATACTATAATTATTGCACCCCAATGTATGTTTCAGGATTTACTCTTTCAAGTGTTTTGTTGATATCAATATAATGAATTGCCACATTAAACAGAGGGACAATGCAGTAAAAAACAAAACAAAAAAAACCCCCATCTTAAGAACAGCTGAAGTTGGATTAGATGGAGTCCTGTGTGGGATGGACTCTCCCTATTTTATAAGTAAGAAGAATTAGATGCGTTGTGTTGATTTATAAACCCATCCTGTAGTAACATTAAAGCCAGCAGGACTCTGGATGAGGCAAACTCCCTCCACCCAGCTAATGTGTATCATGATCTATAAACCTATCAATAACCACCCAAACCTTATCCCTCCCCTCTCTGCAGCCTAACACTAAACATCCTAGTCCCACAAACTAACTTACCCTCAATGACATTGGGAACTCGTCCCTTATTGAAATAGGAACATTTGTCATTGTACACGATGCAGCCACAATTAAGCTGTCAGCTATATCACTTGCAAAATAAACATTGCCACAGAGGTGACCACATGGCCGGACAGGCATCTGCTAGCAGTAGCCCCCAGGCAGTGCCCAGTCTGTCCACCGCAGAGAAGACACACCACCCGTTGACCTTCCCTCCCGATCTCCCTGCATTGGACTTTTGTCAGTAACACTTTGAATTTGAAATTTTACACAAGTTTTAGCTACTTGCCAAGGTTTTTTTTTTACAGTGGTGAAACCATTACAGTCGTCTATTTCACTGTGGGCAGCTACATGGTACCCCCATAAAGTCTTTAAAGTTTAAGTAGACTATTATCTTACTTCACTGCTGCAGCCGCAGCTCGGAAGCTGTCTTTCTTCTCCACCCTGGGAGTTGGGGTTTGGGTTACTGTAACATTGACAACTACACATGCGCAGTAGCTCAATTCTTAAAACTACGAACGTAAGACGAAAACTATGCAACTGTGAATCCGGACCAGCGTCCTTATGTTCTCTTCCATAACAAGTGAGACAAGGGGTCCGATCCAGAGTTAGGAGTAACTATTCAACGTCATGAGTGCAAATTTATTTACTTTTGTTTGCATGCAGGGAATATAGTGGCTGATTTTGCTGTTTGCACACAAATACTGATCCGATTTATTTTATAACTATAATTTATAGTGGAGCTAGAAAAGCATCACCTCAAATCATTGTGTTCCACTTTTATATCACACCCCCACCCCGCCCCCCCCCGAGCAGTTTAACATGCTTTTGCCAATGGGCCGAATTGCTCCTTTGCGGGCTGTTAGTTCTGACTTTTGATTGGCCATTAGCTGTTTCATTTGGCATTTTAATGCTGTCTATATTTCATGCTACACATAAGGTATTAGCCAAGCCCTTACAGTATGATTTCAATACCTCCAAAAGACCGATTTGCACAATGATCATGGAGCGTATATAACAAAAATGGTTAAATATGACAATCGGATCATTTAGTGCAAGAGACTCAACTGCCAATGTGAGAATCTTACTAGAATGGGTGAAGGGCAGGAGGGAACATCGGTCCGTCTAAAGTATTCGACACACTGTACAATGGGAACATGATGACATAGGTCACAGAGCGTTTATAAGGCTCCAGTAAAAGTGTTTGTGGGATAGGTTCAAACATACCTCTATATCACACAGAGTTCATAGATCAAAGATGTCTATCCTAAAGACAGAACACATGGGTGTGGTCTGCTGCTCAGAAGATCTGACCTTTGACAGATCACTTTGTGGCAATGACTTTCAGATTTTGTCAGTGTGCAGCGAGATGCCATCGTTCCTGCAACTGCGGTGTCTCCGAAGAGTCTAACAGCAACAGGGAAGTTTTCTTCATCCTAACTCTCACCATCCCCATCCTGCAAGCTAACCTTACCCTTACCTAACCCTAACCACTCCCTTTCTGCAAGCTAACCTAACCCTTACCCTTACCTAACCCTAACCACTCCCTTTCTGCAAGCTAACCTTACCCTCACCTAACCCTAACCACTCCCTTTCTGCAAGCTAACCTTAACCCTTCCCTAACCACTCCCTTTCTGCAAGCTAACCTTACCCTCTCCTAACCATTCATTCACATTGTGCAGCCTAACCTTAACCCTCTCCTATAGCTAACCGCAATTATGCTGTTGGCTGTATCACTGTTGGGGTTACCACAGCATCATCTACATCACATATACACACTAAGGGCCAGATTTACTAAGCTGCAGGTTTGGAAAAGTGGAGATGTTGCCTATAGCAACCAATCAAATTCTAGCTGACAATCTCAAGAGTGTAATAGGAAAGGGAGAGCTAGAATCTGATTGGTTGCTACAGGCAACATCTCCACTTTTTACAAACCCGCAGTTTAGTAAATCTGGCCCTAAACCTTGACGTCATACACTCATTTGTAATGCAAATGTCCTTGTGGTGAGCAGTCAATGCAACTCACATATTGAACTTCAACAAGAACAGATTAGTGTGCAAATAAAACGTCTTCTTTTCCAGCCCCTGCATGATATCCAAACCCAAACTCAAAGTCCACAACCAGCTGTTACAGTGCCAAGACCATGAAGCATGCCTAGGGCAACAGGGCAAAACACAGGGATTGTTCACACAGCTGGTATCAGAGAGACGATTGTATGGTTTATTAAATTACTGTGTCAGTTCCACAATTTCCACCCTGCGGATCATAATGCAGCATTGTCATCCATCAAGGACAGCTCCAGTTACAGAGAACCCTGAATAACACTTCTATGTTCTGACGGGGATAACTTGTGACTGAAAGTAACCAACACAACTTACATATGTGCTAAGTTCCTGCAGACATTAAAACTCCCATTGATAAGTGACAGCACAGATAGATCCCTCACTCTTCAGCTGTATTATACTCAAACGTACATTCAATACTAATGAGAAGCAGTAACTGATGTATTTAAACTCCTCATCACCAGCACACGGTACAGGCATATACACCAGCAGTCAGAATTTGGGACACATGTGACATGTCAGAAACATTGGATCATGATACAAATAACTGCCACTTGCAGGACTAGGCATAAAACACAGTCAAAAAGTAAGTATCATTACTATTACAATAATAAAATGATAAAGGTGGAGTCATCAGAATACAGTATTAGCTGCAGACATATTAATCCAGTATAATAAAATGGGTTAGAAAACTGTTCCATGATTCTATGTAAATCGCAACTTCTGTCTGTTATGGACTGTAGATTTATGAAGCGGCTTCGGAGAAAAAGTGGTAGGAACTAAAAGTATGAATCATGGTAGAAAACTTATTAGAGATTAGCAAGAAAATGGGACTGAGATTTAAGATTGTTAAGTAGAATGTACTTTATCAGTAAGTAAAGATTCTCATTATACAGATACTATCTGTATAATGCCATTATAGTGTCATTATTCTCATTATCCAGTGCAGCATTTTGCTCTGCGAGGCTTCTTATCATTACACAGTGACTTCATATACTTCTTACAGATATACAATGCAGACTATTCATCAGAGGTGTATAGAGACCTGCATTATGAGTAAACAGCACCTTTAATTTTGGGGTCTATAGATACGTAATCATCATTATACAGTACATTAAGTGTGTGTGTGTGTGTGTGTGTGTGTGTGTGTGTGTGTGTGTGTGTGTGTGTGTGTGTGTATCCATCTATACATACATACATACATATATCATCACTGTATAGTGCAGAATGGTGAATAGCAGTGTAAGAGATATAGTAGTCAGCATTATTATACAGTGCAGCAGGTTCCCAGTTATACAGAAGTATATGTGTGTGAATGCAGCTGGGTGCAGATAGAAGTTTACGATGTAGAGCAGTAGTAATGCTAGAATCTATTACTCACCCACTGCAGGGCTTGGGCTGCTGGGGTATCACAGGCTGCCCCTTTTTCCTCTGGGACAGTGCTGCCCCCATACTAATATAACGGGGTATTCCCAGGCTGTAATTCCCTGGGGCTTGCCTCTAGAAAGCTGGGAGCTGCAGTAAGGATGCCGCTGCATTGCAGGGAGTGTGAGAAGACACTGCTGTCCAATCACAGAGATCCCTGTCCTAACCTGCTTAGTTAACCCCTGTTATGCTTGCCCTTTCTCTTAGGTGCACTGTCATTGTCTTTGTTACATCTACATACATACTGTCTGTCTACCATCTGCACTGATTGCACAAACTCTAGCTATATTGCCTTTCCTATAAGAACACACACTTTTGTTTTCCATTGCACATCTTGTTATATATATGTATGTNCATAATTTATTTCAATAATAATATTCTTGTTATTATTGGACTGGATCCTAATTTCATAGGAACATGTGACGTGATTGGACCTCCACTATTGGTCCACATATGCAATCTTAATTTGCATAAGTGGGAGGGGACCCTACCTTAACAATTAAGCACCAGCCCATGGACACACGTGAAGATTGATACCGCTCTCTGCAAGCAACATTCCTCAACTACTAAATCTGGATCCAATCCAATATTATTATTGGACCAGACACAGACTTTACTACAAGGGGGGCGTTTTCCAATCACTAGGATCAGAAAATGTCCATTTGACAAGTGGCTTGAGTGCCACATTGGTAAGTATTCCAGGGTTGCCGACTCTCCTGGAATATCTGGGAGACTCCCGAAATTTGGACAGTTCTCCCGCTATCCTGGAAGAGCCAGCATAGCTCCTGCAAGCCCCACCTGCAATCAGTCTCTATTGTAATCCCTAGCATTACAAGGGATGGGCGGAACTTGATGATGTCATCAAGTCCTGCCCATCCCCTGGAACACTAGAGATTACAGGAGTGATTGACAGGGGGTGGGGCTTAACGATACGATTTGCATAAATCATGTCATTAAGCCCCGCCCTTTGCAGAAATCTATGGCTTCCCTCTGGGTTTTCTCGGAGGGAAGCTTTAAAAAGTCGCCAACCCTGAAGTATTCTGACCGGGGGCAGGACAATCCAGGAAGCAGAAGCGCTTCTGCTCTGTAAGAGGGGGAAGTTATGTGGATTGTACAGTAAGCAGTTTAAGTGGAGGCAGAAATCTTATGGTATCTTTGTACGAGTGTGGGGAGAAGCCTACCCTTGGATGTACGGTTCTTAGGATGCAGTGAGTATCCGGCATCGGATAAGGTGCTACAATCTGGGCCATAATTATAAGTTATAAAATAAAAACTCCTCTATCTTACTTAAATATGTATTGGTTAGTAACATTGCGATCAACAGAATTGTACTGTTGTTTCCAAAAAAACTCCTGGTGGGGGGGAGGAGAGGGGGGACCCTAAAAAATTTGTCTTCTGATTTTGCTGCTTTCAATGAAAACTTGTGACTGGAATAAATGAAAATCAGCTGGGCCAGAATGATTCTCTCTATATAATCCAGAGTTTTAGCAATACGTCTTTCTGAATGTTCTGAGGTTGAAGAATTTATTTCCCGGAACAATATACACTGCTAGGCAACGGATTGTCCACTGCATTACACTAGAGGATTTGTGAGTGAGAGTGCTGATGGGTAATGAGCACTCTCCAAGAAGGATCCTGTAGGATTCCTGCAGGGATAAGCATTAATACAAAGCCATAAAAAGCATTAACCACATTTCCTGCATGACTGCAAATGTTCACATTGCTCATATTCAGATCTTTTCATGGATTGTCTTAGTGTTCAGAAGAATTTAAGAGGGAAATCTATGCAGCCAAATTCTGAAAAAAAATAATTAGACAATAAAACACTTTTTAAAAAGCTCCATAATTAAGAATTGACAAATAACCGAGGAGCGGATTCAGAACCCTGCACGTTTTCCGTGCATGTGGGGGTCTGTAAGTACGTGAGAGAGAGGGGAGCGCACGCCTCCTGTCACTCCCCTCTCTCGTGCGGGCTATATGGCAGCTTATGCTGCCATAGCCCTGCATTAAGTGTATCGTGCGGATCAGTGGTCCGTACAACCGCTGATTCGCTGCAGTGTGGGAGCCCCCTACACTTAGCGTGCTTAGAAGCACAGCCCATTTCCTCGGACGGGAATTGTTCTACGCTATAGTAACCCTAGTGTAACATCGGGAGGGCGCAAGCACCCTCCAGTGCAAGGTGCGTAAGTGACCTAACGTTATTAATTCTGAATCTGGTTCTGAATGTGTAATAGAATATACTTTGGGGTAGATCCAGAACTACGTTTGCCGTACGTTTATTCGCGTAGCGTATTTTTGTGTGCGTACCTTCTATACACTCCCCTAGGCACGTATGTTGTATACACTCCCCTAGGCACACCACTTGAATGTACGTATTTCACCGAGTTCCGCTTCCCAAACCCTACCTTAACTTTTTTTCGCGTAACAGCGTGCGTCCGCTAACGGACGTATAGACTATGTGTATGTACACCGCTTAGCACGCCCATACTGTACACTTTAAATACAAACCTCCACCTACTTCACGTAAATCGAACGTATTGTTGACTCACGTAAAATTGGCACACCCACAGGTAAGTATTTACGTGACAAATACGTGAATGGCCCATACGTTCACAATTACACTATGCTAATGAGCGTATTTTCTATGGTGCGCATGCGCAGTACTTACCAAAAGGCGATTTTACGTCTCCGCCACGCGAAAATTCGCTCACAAGCGTTGATCTGGATCTGGCCCTTTGTCTTAAAGGAAATTCAAAGCTAACACAAATAATAATATCAGACACCAATTAATTAGAGAGTGATTAATAATATGCTATAAACGCTGCTGTCTGAGGGAACACCGCTTCCCAAAAAGACAAAACCAAAGCAAAAAGAAAGCAGTAGTGCTGATTTAGACAAGAACGTGCATTACAGTAAAAACACCATTCTCACCAATAAACACTTCTGAAAACATGAGCATAAAATATAAAAAACTAATATAATAAAACATTAGGAGCGGTGCAGTTCAGAATCCCACTGAAATGATAGGTATTACACATGCCGACATATGGAACATATTCAGCACAATAGATGATATAATCGGATCCAGTTAATCGGATCCACTGTGGAGCTGGAATGAGGGTATGAAGAAAAGATGATTAGATAAGCACACTCACACTGCGGTCCTAATGTGGAGTAACCTCCAGTATTTAGAGTGAGCCTCGGCCGGCTATAACACACCGATATTCCCGGATCTATAGGTAATAGTCCCACAGATTGTTGAAGTCCAGTGTTAGCATGAACTCAAGAAATTGCTCCAATGCAAATGATCTTCGAATGGTTGTTAATCTGAAATGATCCATCAGAACAGTGGTCAAAGTGGAAATTTAGAAGGGGCGGTATGGACATTTAGAAGGGGCGGTATTTAGAAATAATAGAAGTGAGTGGAGATTTACAGCTTTTCAATGAAATCAGTGGTAGAAGTAACGGTATGACATACCCCGTATACCCCCTCACTTTAAGCTGCTTGAAGATCATTGCAAGAGATTTGCATTCAGTTATGTGGGACAATTCAATTAAAGAGATGACACTGAACTCTAAATACTTTATTAGTTGTCCAAGGTAAGTGGTATAAATAGAGAAGAGTAAAAGACTTAACACCAGGGTTGCTGACTCTTAAAAGCTTCCCTCCGGGAGATCCTGGAGGGAAGCCATACATGCATAATGAAGCAATTTATGCAAATTGTATAATCAAGCCCCGCCCCATGACTATTAATGACCCCTTTTGGTGTGTGATACAAATGGGGGTGGGGCTTGATGACATCATTTTCCATCATCAAGTGCCTCCCTGTCCCTAGCAACACTAGGGGGTGATCTAAAACTCTGCGTAAGATTGGCATTTCTGCTGATTTGCGCATGCGCCGGGCAGATGTTGTGTAGTTAGGGAAACCCATTCCTCAGGATCGGGCGTCCCTAACTGTTGCATAGTTATGGCAAGGGGGCGTTCCTGCCGTAACTATGCAACAGTCTGGCTAGGAAGGCAGGGGGAGGTAAGATAATGAGGGAGGGTGGGTTTGGGCCGTTACGATCCTGTGGCCGGCATAATTTCACACTGTAACGCCGGCTAAAGTTAGGGTAGCTTTCAGCCGGCGTAACAGTGTGTAATTACGCCGGCTACAGGGGGAGTGTCGGGGGAGTGCATGCCGATACGCTGTACATTAGTACACACAGCGCATCGGCGGAAGTCAGGATCATGCCCTAGTATACTAGTGTTGCCAGGCAGGGGGGCAGGACTTGAGGCTCGTGGTTTCATGGAAATTACAAGCCTCAAGCCCCTTGCGGGAGATTTGCAGGCTCTCCCGGGATTACCAGGAGAACCGCCCGAATTTCGTTAGTCTCCCAGACATTCCAGGAGAGTCGGCAACCCTGCCAAACACTGAGCCTTGTGGTACTCCAAATGATAGGTGAAGAGCAGAGGAGGTAGATCCAGAGAAGCAAACACTGAAAGAGCAATTAGATAAGTAGGATGTAAACCAGGACCGTTTCCTCCAGTGTCCTAAATACCTAGGGATTATAACAATTCTCATATTCAAAGAGATGAGGGTAACTCACTGTGTAACAGTCTTGATAATTTCTTGCTTTGGTGCCCAGAACTCCCAAGATTTTTGCCACATGTATATGTGATACCCGCCCTTTTGTTATCCAGAAAAGGTTTATTATTACCTGAATGATGACATTGATATCTTCCTTTCAAATTGCAGAGGTGGAAACCTCAGAATAACTTCGCACCAGTGTATAGTAAAATCAGTTTAGCTTTAATAAATGTTTTCTGACTATTTTAGATTTGCAGAAAACTCGATCTGATTAATAAAATGGACTAATGGTAAACAGAAACAGTATAAATAACAGAATCAAAACATTGGGTTATTACATCTAACAAGTGAATAAAACTTTAGATCTCTTTGACAGTAAGGTCTCTCTCTCCTCCCTCTCCTCATTTAGACAATTTGCAAATGTTATTCTTTCCACTTAATCACAATGTAACTTTTAACTTTCATAAAAATGTTTAACAAAGAATTGACTTGCAATGCAAAATCAATGCAAGAAACCAGAAATGTAATCTAATAAAACATACCAAACATGTCCTAAAGGTTTTATATGTATAGTATTCCAACCCCATACCTAACAAATAGTCCATATACAGTAGTTGAAATTACTGTGTAAATGATAAGAACGTTCCCCTTCACTCAGATTATGGAAAGTTATAATTTAGTAAATGGGTTCTCAAGATAGACGTTCTAGCTGCATCACTGCAACCTGCTCTCCAATGCCTGATTTCTCACTGCTCACTCTTCTACTTTCCCTGCTTCACTCCCACTCTCTCTGATGTTATTCCTTCTCCCAGGGGTACCACATTTACCTTTGGGTGGCGATGATCCCACAGACATAACTAGGGTTATGCGATAGGGGTGGCCGCCCAGGGCGCAAAGCTTAAAGAGGTGCCAGTAAGTTAATATTTAAGGTTAAATTGGTTTCAAATTCAAGGTCAGGAGGTGACATTTTTTTCTGTTTTTGTCCCTGGCGCTAAAATCTTTAGTTACGGTTCTGGGTGATGCTACTGTAGCTGCTTTTGTATTTCTTATAAATATGTATTACAGTTTTATAAATAGTTTTTTTTTAATGGAAAAAAATATTGTAAATCAAATAAAAACCACGGGTCTACTTATGATCCTGGAATCTTAGACCGCATGACTTTTATGCTGGGTGTCTCTTCTGGCTGAGTTACACAATGATAATGCTGGTTATTGACAGGAAAAAACTCTTTTCCATGTACAGTAATGTTATGCACAATGCTGCCATCTACTGTATATAAGAAAGAATACATGTAGAATCCACATATAGATGTCTATTTTCAGATTATTTTCATGAGATAATGCCCATTTTCACATGAAAATTAAGTTTTTCTTATTTACAAACAATGGATTGCCATGGAAAATAGCAGTTTCCATGGCAATCAATGTCAATATCAGGTCACATCACCGGCTCATTCTTTTTAGTGTGTGCTGTCACTCCATTATA